>JAZBGY010000185.1:0-47081 GCA_037414755.1 Lydus trimaculatus | reverse complement strand
TTCAAGGTGATTTTCGTATTTTTTTTACAAAGAAAATTCAGTTTCGTTTCTGTTGCGATTACGAAAGGTACGTTTTTGGCAAATCTTTTCTCTTTCCTAATTTGGAAATTAATCATTTAGACATCCTATTGTTGCGTTTAATTGTTGTGGTTGAATCCCAATTAGTTTTGAATTACGGTTAATTAATAATGTGAGAATTTGTTTTCGTAATTCGTTACGTTGTGTGCATAATTGTGTGGTTTATATGTTAACCTTGTTATCTATAAAAAAACACACACACACACATACACAGAAAAGCTGGTTATATTTTTTTAATTTAAGGTTTCCGTAAATTATCAAGATAAGGCCGCTATTTAATTATTTTTCCAAGTTTCATGTAGGTGGTCTCATAAAAACACTACATTTCGCTTTCGATCTGGTAGAGAGAAGCTGTAGGCTCTCCATTATTGCTTCATATTTCCTTTAGGAATGTGTATGAACCGTGAACGGAATACCACAACGACCTACAAGAAATTTACGATTGATTATCAATATAACAATTATAATTGTCCAGCTTCATTCTTAATCTAAATGAGAGGAAATTAATATTTATATTCAACCCGTATGTTGGTATAGTTGGAATTTATTAAATTCACATTAAAATATTATAATAATCGGTTTTAAAATGACGAAAAGGGTTGTTTTCTCTCCAACCCGGATGTGTGATGAATATAAATATAAAACACAATCTAAATTGAGTTATAAAAAAGAAACAACGAGTTTTGTTCGGTAATCGTCATAGATCTAATCCTGACAAGTTTCATAGTTTTCAATGCACGTTACCAGAGCAGCACCTGAGCCCCTGTAATCAATTCCACCAAGTCTAAATCTTAGCGTGGCCCTATTGGTTGCTTCTTCAGTAATTTAGTTAATGGTACCCTGCTGCGCGCTCCCTTGCTATAAGTCTTCTGTTACAAGAAGTAATGGCCGGCTGTCACGCTTTGAACCCCTCTACATACAATGTCTGCCGTCGTCCGTCCCTCTCGTTCTCCACCCTATAATAGAACAACAACAAGATGCGCAACCCTTGGACCTTTCGTTCGTTCTAAAGAAAACTGCTTAGTCTTTGTTTTTTTGCTCGAGGTTTTTTTTTTTTTTTTGGGAACAACAATATATAAAGACATCACGGACTGTGAAAATTAAGGGTGCTTGGATCCCAAACGAATTCATCCTGCCAACCGTAACTGATAGTCTAGTCCTGATCATTATTATTTATTTTTGTTGTTTTTTTTGTTTGTTTTAAATTATCTACCCTCTTGATAAAATTTGTTATTGTGTTTTCAAATGAATGTTCGCTATAATTGTCATATTTCTTTTTCGAAATATTCATTAAAAATTCATATAGAATCATCGGAATGGAACAAAAAAAAAAAAAAACCAAACGTCATGAGAATGTTTTGCGGTAACCTATCATCAATCAGATTGACCCTCCCTTTTACATCTTAATGTTCTGTTAGCAACAACGTGATGGAGCCATTAACCATTAATCTTATAACAACCTTTGTTCGTTCAGGAAATTGCGGTGAGCTGTGAAATAGAAACTATTTAAATTACGATTGCGGTAGACATTCACATAGTAGCTTTCAAGTGCTTGGGAGCAACTAACGAAATGGCTTAATGTAAAATGATTGGTAATTCAGAAAGGGCACCCTTCCCATTTACCCACCTATCGCATTACACTTGTCGTTAGCTAGTTTTTTAATTTATTATTTTTCTATTTATTTTAGATTGATTTGATGGATCTTCTATACAAGAACTGTTAAACTAATTATGGTAATATGAATTTTAATTAAAATGTAAACATTGATGTCTCTATTGTAATGTAAATTACGATTGTGTGCTTGAAAGCGTTAGCTTTTGAGTTGATTTTTTTGTCGGCGAATTTTACGACATCGTCAATGTCTTCCTGCACAGTATATGAATAACATTTGAGAGCATCATGTTTTCAATAACGAGACTAAATATTCAATGGGCCACTCGGAACGCTACTTGCGAGAAGATGGGCCATTCACGAGCACATTGCCCATTCCGGTCTCGAGAGGGCCCATTTCAACCGTTACAATGGTCGTTGCGTTCAGCACTATGGATTTCCATGTGCGGAGGATGCCCGTTTCACATGAAATTATGATGATTTTATTCAAATTTCAACTAAAATTACAGGTAAAAAGGAAATGTTTTTGTAATAATAAATATTGTTAACATTATTTTGTTACGTTTTGTTAAATTTTCAATTATAATAAGCGGAATAAATTATTGAATTCATCCCCAAATGTTGCGCCCTTCTAGGTATTGTATGATTATGTTATGAGTTGATCATAAAATCTAAATGATTATTTAACGGTGTTTTAAGTAATTATGTGGGATTTTTATTTCAACTTGTTGCCGTTTCAATTGCTTGGAGATTTTCTCACCTGTTTGAAGCTTGCTTTTGATGTTATTAAGAGCTATTTTTATGATTATTACTGAAAATAAAATTACTACACTGCAGTAGGGAGTGTAGTCGGTTGCTTTTTTATTGATTGTCGCAATAGTCATGAATATCAACAATATGTATACGTGAAAGACATTAAAGGTGAAATATATTATTAGTCTGTGCTTTTGTTAATATGTTGACGATGTAGGGAGGGTTCCATGCAGAAGGGGTAGAATCTTAATCAATGTAGATCCATGATAAATCCAATGTCGGCGGTTAAAACAACTCTGTCGACACTGGGCCATAACTCAGGTGATAATGACCGTTTGAATTGCCCAGCACCCCCGGCCACATTGCGATATGCCCGCACTTCGCCAAATGAACAACTCATCATCTAGCTTTCTCACTTCCACCTGTACTAATAACTAGAGATTGTCTCTGTATTTCTAGATCGTGGATTGTTTTCGGACCGCCGCCTCAAATATATGAGTATCATTTCCGTAGCAACAGTTTCAGAATGTGAACGTACACTTTAATTTCTACATTACTCTATACTATATAATATCACATTCTATCCTGTTTTCATAGTGATAGCGGGTTAGTTATCTAGCTGACTTGATCCGAGGCTTTGCAGCGATCCAATTATCTGGATATATGGAGCGTTTCGATTCAAACCCCCACATTTGGGATACATTCCAGTTTAAGCTCCATTAAATATTTTGCTCTCCGCGAATCATTCTGTTTTAATTCTACAACGTATATGGGTTGATTTCCGCACAATATGTAGAGGTATAATATGGGTATATACCTATACGTCGGCTATTAGTGAATTGTTGGATGCTTATCAGGATTTTTTAGAAAGTTAAAAGCATTTTGCAATTAAGCGTCTAAATGAGGATGATAGTTACTAAATACAGTTACAGTATCATATCACCGAAATTGATTTAATGGACAGCATTGAAAAGTTGGTCAAAATATGGATTTCGGGAAGTTAATCCACGGTTAGTTAATAGGTGAATTCGAGGTATTGTTCCGTTGATTTTATGAATGTTCAAGTTTAGTTAGCCCAGAGAAAAAAAAAGTAACAGTATTTTCTCTAGAATGTCTATGTAAATTTAAACAAAAATTAATTCGGTATATTCGGATGTGAGAATTCCATTTGAACTTTTTTTCGCTTTCCGAATAGAGAGCTTCTGCGAGTTTTCTCGTCGACTTTTATTGGCCATTACAAAGAGTTATGTAGATTAAAAGTTGCAACTGTAATTGCTATTTAAAACTGGGAAACGAATCCAGATTCGAATATAGGAAATTCATGAATAACTTGAACCAATTTATTCTCATTTTCAGAAATTTTATTCTATAGTCGACCATAGCAGCAATTCCCTTGTTGTTTTCAACGCCATCATGAACAGTTTTTGTAAATCGTAAAAAACGACTTTTATATTATAGAAAATGGCAGAGATTTCATGATATTTATTCAAAGTTTGAACCATTCCCTTTTCTTCGAATATATAAAATAAATCTGTATTGATTAGAGATGATTTCTTATTTATATCATCATACTGCTGTAGTTTTTATGTTTTTAGATAATAATACAAGTTGGCGCATGAGCATATCATTGCGTGTATTTGATAGTTTCTTCTAAAGTGAACTGAAACTGAAACCTTTATCTTTATTGTTTCACATTTGTGAGAACGTATAAGGAAAGAAATGTATAGAGCACGTTGTGGAAAAAACGACAAGATAGAAAACGCTTTTATTGATTTCAGTAGCGCATAACTGGATTTTCGATTAGAATGTGAAACAACTTAGCTTATATTGTTGGTTGGATAGTCACATTCATAGAAAGTTCAACGTGAGGGGGAGATGAAATGGCCGCTGCTAGCAGCTTCAAATCGTGTAGGGTGGTGGACTGATGGTGGGTGGTGATGGAGGAAAAAGGAAAATATTAAAAATGTCGAAAATCCGGTTTTTAATGTCTATCTTAATCTATATGTTGGCTCATTCGACCACCTTAAAAATACTACTCAATCATTATAAATTGCTTTCACAACCTGTCCGATTAATTGAACAATAAATATAGATGTTAATTAGGAAATTCTATCGAAGCCGATCCTAGTTTGTTAATTATACTTTGTAGAATTCAACTCGATTCTGAAAAGCTATTTTATATGACATTATTCTAATATTTATTGATAAGACGGTAGATTCTTGATTGTAGGTAAGTCAGATGAGTTTCTTTCATATTTGTTTTTTTTGCCCTGGGAACAAGACGAAAGGCAGCTTCTTAACTTTTATGCAAAATAATTGTGTCTGGACTATAACGGAATGTTTGGAAATTCAATGCATGTAAAACAGGCAAGTTACCCGGTCGACACTAAGGAACGAACAAAGAAAATGTATTCATAGTGTAGCACAGACGGGAAGTCGTTACTAAGACGCATTGTCGTTCGCCGGGTAAACGATACCCATGGGATACCTTAAGACATTTTCATTTTAGTTTTCTCTATATCTCACCCAAAACGCAATATTCAGCACTTGAAGTTTATAAAGAAGCTCAATCTATTATACAAAAACATCATCAAATATGATAACTTTTAATAATGATGATTATTTATAATTTTTTCATTTGTTTTGTTAAAAGATCGATAACAATAGATGAAAACACCAATAAGACTTTGTAAGGCTGTTTAATAAAAGTTAAACGTACTCAAGGGCTTAACCTTAGTGTTCGTAGTATCATTTTAATCAATTCAAAGACACTTGAAGTGATCTAGCTCATTCCTTCTTCTATCTTTATATTTATCTAAAGTTAGCTTTTATTTAGCGCAAAGATAAGATGTAATGTCGTCGCCCAGCTTTGGCAAATGACTTTCCGTCTACTGTGTGCAGCCAATGTGTTATCATCCTCACTCTATGCGAACTTTAATTTTCCTTCGTTCCCTTTTCTTCAGTCTGTTCCTATTTAGTTTGTGCAAGTCCGTGGATAATGTTGCTTCTTCTTCCGTTCTTTCTTTCTTTTCTTTTTTTTTTAATCATTAAGTACGGGCCATTTACTGATAGCAATTTTGACCCGTATAAAAGATTACATATACGACTGGATCCGTTTTTTTTGTATCTTTTTTCTATACGTGACGTGTGTTTGGTGTTCTTTGTTTAGTTGATTTGTAATTATAAAAGGGTCTGACTGGAATAAGTTGGGAATACAACGGAAAGGAAAATAGCTTTGGGATGAAAACTGTTAAAACATCGCGGACAAGTTAACGAGTCTTGAAAGAGTTCCGCCCCGTTTTCGATGTGATGTATATAAACAAGAATACTGATAACGATTTACAAAGCCTTTAATGAGGAACGTAATGGTCCTGATGGATGTTTATCAATGAATAGAAACATAAAGTCGACCAAATCACAAAACCGATGACAGATAAATTGAACAGCTAGCCTTATAGATTATTGTACGTTTACTTTATAGGTGGTTGCAAATCGTTGACTTGTAGCTCTCAGAGGTACAATTATCCCTTGTTCTTTCGTAGGTTCTTTAAATTGGTAGTGTTTAATTAATTGATATTGAAATTAATGAATAATTCACACAGCTAGTTACTAGCGAGATGTTCATCCAATTAATTTACGACTAAATAAACGATTATTAAACTTTTTATCAACACAATCTACAAATAAATTGATGCAAACATAAAAAACATTTGTGTAAATAATATTTTAGATCCCGTCTTCATTTATATGTCGTTATTACTGTAGTTCTGTGCAGAACTATTTCTAATGCTTATCGTTCTTATGATGGTCCTCCCCTAGTTTTTCTACAACACATGATTCCGTATTTGCTCGTTTTAGCCTAAAACTCACTTTCTTCTATCAGTGTTTGGTATTGTATCCCAACATTGCAGGAATTACAGAAAAGGTGTAAACCGAGCACTTGTAACGGTACTTTTATTATTCCTTTTTTGAAGTTCTTAAATATGGTTTTAGGAATACACTAGGTCATTTGTGTTTTATTTACGGATTAAAATACCAACAAAAGACATGAAATAAGTGACTTGGCAGTTGAAAGGCTGAGAATGTCTTTCATATTTTCATCTGAAACAAATCTTGCTGCTAAATTAAAAAAATCAACCACTATCAATATCTGATGGCAGTGATTGCAGTTCAAAATTAATTGAATCTTTATTCTTTGTTTTGAATCGAATGATAGAATTGTGGATGTTGTTCCCCAGTTCAGTACTATAGAAGAGACTCCTTTATTTCTTTCCTAAATTTTACGCAGCTTCTTCAGTTTATTGAAAAACTAATAACTAGAAATGCTAAAGTTTTAGAGCATTGAAATAAGGATTAAATAGTTAAACCGATTTCGGAGAACTTTAAGAACTTATTCTCCAATATTTGTTGAACTGTTTGTTTTCAGAATGGATAAAGATGAGGCTTTAGAGAAAATTTCTATTAAAGTCCTTCCTACAGTATTTTGAAGCTTTTTGCTTTTATTTAGACAACAAACAAGATGAAAATCAACATATTTTGCTTGTCTTTAAACGGTTGTTTCACTGACGAAAGGATTGTCTTTAAGTGAAACAACTGTCAAAATCAAAGGAGAAATTGGAAAATTCTTCAGTTGTGTTTTGAGTTGCTTTAAATGCAAAGAACGCAGTACAAAAGCTTGAAATCACAACTTCATAATTCAAGAACTGGCAGTTTAGTAGCAATAATAATAAAGCCCAAATATAAATAATTTATTGCTTGAAAATATCCCTCTGTTCACTGCTCGTAAACGTATTTTATTCCATCTTTTATTCGAAAATAATTACAGTCCCCTATTATATTTTCACTTTTCACAATTGATAGATTTTTAAACTGCTTTTTTGTCATTATGTATGAATAAAAACGTTTTTATAAGAAATTCGGTTGTCTTTGATGTTTCGTTGTTTATTTTCATGATATTGAGGCTACTTGATGTCTTTTTGGTAATAAAACTGACAGCTGAGAAGGTGCGACTCATTGAAATGTCACTATAATGGAGTGTTTTACTGCTTTAGCCCGTGTCGGTAACTTGATACAAACTATAAAAACACTGACATTTTCTTCTTTCTTTCGTTCATTCTTTCTTTATTTTTATCTTCAATGTTGTGCTGTTGTGGAGGTTTTTTAATTTATATACTTGTTTGTTGAACATTCAATGGTTATTTGATAAGAATTAAAATGGCCATTTTCCCGGTAGTTTAATCGGTATATCGGATAAACACCTGGTTTATATTTTGGTTATTCTAACAGTAAATATATCTAGAGTTTTCGTTCTTTTTTGGATTTGTGTAACAAATTTACATGAGTAGCAAAAAAACGAGTATTAAGAATATTGAATAGGGGCAAAGGGAGAAATCGGATATGTTATATAGCAACATAAAATTTTATAAACATGTCTAAAAGAGAGAGATTTATTCTGGGTTGCTTACCTGGGAAAAAAATTATTGCTTATTGCTGTTCACCATGCTGTTACAGCGAACATTAAAGATAATTTACATTATGGATACTAGTTATAATCGGCCATTGTTGGGCCGAAAGTGCTTTTTAGAATGTTTTGTTAATAGGGTAATGCTTTATAATGAATAATGTAATTTGTGACCGATATGAATAAAAAATTAAGTTGTTTATTTAATGTGTAAATGTCACGTAAATTGCCTATTACAATTTACAAATAATGTAATATTTTATATGTTTAGTAATTCGAGGTAGAAAGACAAGTTTGTTTTTTTCTGTTTTTGTTGGGGTGAAGTGCGAATTGGTTGAATCAAATATCGCAGTAAGTTTAAACTTCTTCTTTTGGGAGAAAAATCCGGAATTTATGTAACGATCACAGACTACGATGTAATAGCTAAATTTGAGCGTAGTTCCCTATAAACCTTCTTTATTACCTTATATCGATACTACCTTCTAAATCCTTTCTCAACGCACACCAAACTTATATTGAACTTCTTCTGTTTGGCTAAAATTCCCAATTTATCCGAAAATGTTATAAAAGTTAGTAATTTAATGGTTAATCTTATATGATGCTGTTTATAGCGGAAGACATTTAGATAATTGCGTACAAGTAATATTTGGCGTACATTAAATTTGTAGAATATGCAGCATCTCGCTGTTAGATTGTGATCATATATTTTCTAAACCGCACTAATATAACGAGAACAAGATCCTTGAGTTAACCGAAGTTTACAAACTTATATCAGCTGTATGCAGGCGCACCCACACCATGTTCCAACCAGCAAAGTCTAATTAAACAACCGTTTTAATTAACACACTAAATTATATCTTAAATGAAATTCCAGTATCGTTCATCTTAAAATACGAGCTCCTCATTGGTGCTTGAATTCCCCCATTTTAATGATACAACCATAATGGTTTCGGTAAAACAAATATTTCTTGTTGAAATGAAAATAGGCAATAAAATTAAGAAAATTTCGCGCATGGTTCTGTTCCAAGTTTTTGTTGGTGTTGTTGTTGTTGTTGTAGAAAAATTGCGTAAATTTCAAATTATGGAATCTAATTTCGTGAAGAATCCAATGGTGGCAGTTTCCACGTTCCAGCGATCTATCCTTACCGTGATGAGTACTTCAGCTTAATAACAGCCCCTCTAAAGCAATTTAACTTGAGAAGATTTCAGTTTGGTGTTTGTGGATGTACACACTTTAGGTAATGATTTTTTTTTTTTTGAAAACCTATTCAAACAATCTGAAATTTTCCCAATAAAAGCCAAAGAAAAATTGAAACCAAACAAACAAATAATATAAATCTAGAAAAGTTTTGTTGGAATGATAGAATCGTCAAAGACAATTTGTTGTTGTTATTCAAAAACTTTTCTACCTACTCTAAATGCAAATACTATTGTCGACAAAACAAACAACAAAATACTCACAGAAAACGCCTACAATCCTTATACTTGCGTCATTCAAATGGAGGACTTTTAACAACGAAATTTCAGACAATCAGGAGCGGTCCGTTTAAATATTCATGAAAAATAAATTAAATGTAAATATCTGAAAGTTTCTCATTTGTTTTTTGAATAGAATTGTTGAACTTTCTTCTCTCCCTTTCATTTTGTGAGACACATCTGCAATTTACATCCCTTCAAAACTAATTTCATTCGAACCGCTGATTTACAATGTCGTATAAAAGTTATTTGAATCGTGGATTTCACTATTATCTTAACAGTAAAGTGGGGGAGAAATACGATTTCTTGTAACACATGTCTTTTAGCCAAAATCGGGCACGTTCAACAATACAAAACAATAAAAATTTTGATTTATCAATTCAATAATAAATTCAAAAAATGATTAGATTTTAATTTTTTATTTGAATATAAATTCACAAAGACATGCTATGATGATTTCAACTACACCACTGTTATTCTCCCTTACAACATTTAGCTCGTCTCTAATTGCATTTACACAGCTTGGAATGGATACAATTATTTTATACTCTGATTCGATGTTCTTAATTGTTGCTTGAAACATTTAGGGGCATATGTTCCATCTTGATATAATTACTTTAGAAAGTTCTTACACGATAGATTCAACGTGTAGAAAGAATTTTTGTGTAAACCTATAGTCTTAATGGAATAACAATAAAAAAAATCTTAGTCAGTGGACGAATTTCTCATAAATATCACTATCTTTCCAATCTGGACGGTTTGCTTTGTACAAGCCGTCCGGTTTTAAATTAATTAAAATACCATTGTATTGATGTTAAAGGACACAATGTGAATTAGCATTTAAATTAGGTTTATGTCGAAATCTCTATAATAAAATTGGCAAAATATGTTGGTTGTTTAACAATAAACTACTGAATGCAATAATGCATTTAAGCCTTTTTGTTGCATTATTTCACCTACAATTTCTACATACAAATCTATTTGGATATAAATCACTAGAATATGGCATCTTAAAATGGCATGCAACCACAAATAATTCATATTCGGTGTTGTGGTTTCCCGGTCTTACTATCATAAATTTTAATATACACATACACACCATATGATGACATTTCCCTAGTGTACCTATGGGAACTTTTTTAATATTTATGATTGCAACCTGGGATGGTAGCATGTGGAAAGATGTGACACCGATGAGATCTAGAATGGGCTATAAAAAAAGAGCACCCCATTCGATATGGTGTTGTAATATAGGAAAAAGATCAATGTAATCGTTGAACTAGATATCAAAACATTTGCGGCTAATACAAAATATTTATAGTGGCATTAATATGCCAATAATAGTTTATATAAACATTGATTGTTGTTTAATAAGCATAACAGTCAAATTAAAATCATAACGTATAATATTTAAATGACGATAAATAGATAATAATTCGAGTTTATCAAAATGATAGCCATCAATGTGGTAAATTTTAATTAAAACACACTATCGTATTTACAATATATGCTAAAGTCTTTATTAAAACTTATATTTTGAATTATAATAGTGTAGATGCGAAGGTATAGCAATAAAATTGAAATTCAAATATGCAAATCTCTTGAAAGTTGTAGCGAAAGATAGAGAGAAAGGAGAGAAGGATGAGGATTTTAGAATTTCCATAGAAAGGCCCGTCTCGTCCGTTTTGAAGGCTTATATAAAGCTGTAAATTTATTAGTTAGAAAATCCCAGTTAAAGTGTTCAGTTTAAGTAGGATTAACACTCTATTTGGATACTAGACGGTAGCAGATATTCATTAATTTAAAAAATTGTATTTTTTAATATATTGTTCTACTGTCGAACTGTCCATCAATATATTTAAATTGGTTATAATGGCGATAAAATGGTGGTATATAGTTTTAAGAGTGTTTCCAGGCGGTATTCAAACAACAACAACGCCATTTTCTTTATAACAAAGGCGACAATTCAATCGATCATTTACTCTGTTTGGTTTGTCGTTATTCAAAGAACACTTTCTATGTATTCACGAATATTAACATACAAGTTGATAACGGTCGAACCAAATCAGCTAACTAAAGGTAGCTTTTTCAAGCTTCCGTAAAAATTTCTTAATACAGAAAAGAAATGTACTTATTTTATAAACAGGATACTCGAGCCAGAGAGGCAATAGAAACATCTGCTTATCATTTTTATCATTATTGTATGTGAAATTATGTCCTTATAAACACACAGCAAGACCTTAAAGATTGATTGAAAGAACGTCAAATTTTTTAAGAAATCCAGATTCGGTCTTATAATTAATTAAATCTGAACAATAAGCTTGCAAAACTGAAAACAATAAGAAGGTCTATTCGGAGATTAAATTCAACTTGTTTTGGTTTTGTTGATCGAGTCAAATTTGGTTTATTTTCCTGAAATTTCTTCAATGTTCACGATCTATTAAAATTTCAGCATCTCAGAATATACCCCTAAAATGTTTTATTCATTATTTTCCACTCCGTTATTTTAAGTTTTTTTTCTTCTAAAGAAATTATGGAAGAAAGCTTAAAAAGCCAACCCGCCGTCTCGTTTTGTTTTTCTTGAATTCCAATCAAGATTCTTCGCCTTTCCTTTGTTTGTTTCTGCCATAAAGTAGATGGATTTATAACCATGTCTACTACTAGTTTTTCTACAAGTAGTTAGGCAAAGATTTTTTTTTGTCTATTTGTAAAACATAGAATACAATATACGTATAGGGTGAAATGTAAAATTTGTTGACGTTTTGATTAGTAATAAAAATTCTAGGATTTTGCAGATGGTTTTTCTACAATCATGTTCGTCATAAGGCAGGGCAAGACTCTAATCCCCACGTGCTTGCGGCGCCTCATAACGACAGATAAAACTCATATGAATGGCGAACAGTCGAGAACAAATATTACAAGTCGCATGAGTTGAGTTCCTTACGTGCAAGGAATAGGCGGGATGGGACAAGATGGAAAGCGCAATTCCAGTTGGCCATTAACCTAACTTCAGACTCGCATAGCTGAACAGACTAGTTTTCCTTCTCGTTCCCCCTATCTTTTCCGGAACGATGTTACATAGCATACTTTTTTTTCCCAGTTTTAAACCAGAGATGGACTCGTATGAAATTCAAATCGTATTTTCAATTAAAACGATAATAAAACAAGTAATAATTGTGATTTAATACAAGATTGTGTTTGAATTATTTGATATTTTCTGTCAGTTTTACAAATTATGTTTCAGTAATTAATCATATTGAGCGTGCTTGCCCGGCGCATCCACCATTTATATCGAACACGATATTGTATAATCTGAAATTGTAATCAATAAAACAGATACATTCACTCTCCTATATAGAATTTAGATTGTATCAATGTATATTGAGGCTTAGGAAATTCGAAACTTGCCTGGATTCGGTCCTGTAAAATTGCTATCTCGCAGGCACAGACAATATCTCTTACAGGATCGAGTTTCGCTTGACTTCCCAATCCCCGGGTCTTATCCGCGCGAGTTGGGAATTGCAGCTCTAGCAAAAGGCTTAGCCCGCGGATACACCTCACCCGTACACTTCATTTAACACAAATAACTACCATCCCAAAGTTCTCGTTTTATAACCATCACAATAGCAATTGTCACGCAAAATGTTGATCGTCGAGTGCGTGCTAATATAGCTGGCGATAATGAAGATCAAAACAACACAACAATGTCTCCTTCGGTCATTTAGATTTAACTTTTAGTTGGTTGTAATTATCAGGATTAAAAACTTTTAGAGATTAAACAAACGTTTTAATTGTCCATTTGATTTTCACTATACCGATAATAATGGTGATTCAAAATTTCAGACACAATATATGGTTATATCCAAATTTTTTGCTGTTGTTGTTCAACTGAAAATTACTAATCCCGTTGGTGTTGAGGGGGTGGACAATACGACATACCAACACACACACATACAGACAACTAGATCGGTCGGCATTTATGTGAGGGTTGTATTTGTTGAAGCGATAAAGGGTGATGGACGGGTATGTCCTCACATAACCACATATCCAGAGGGCCTCTGTGTGAGAGATCGACCGGAACCTCGCTTATAATCATATATCGCCGAAGATTGGACGTTGGATTACGCCAAGGGGAGGATTCTACCCAATTTGAATTTTAATTTACAGGGTGAGTAAAGCGTTTAAATTTACTGTAGTCATTTTATGTTAAAGTAGGGTTACTGGATAGAGCGGTCATTGTTGGATGTCTGTATATTCCATGTGATGCGGGAGTTTTAAAAATTAAACAACTTCAATCATTGTAAAACACCAACGATAGCGGGGGTCTTCTAGATTATATAGGGAAAGTGCAATAATTGAATGCATGTTGTTGTGGAAAATGAAATACTTCTTAAAAAAAACAATTAAAAATCCACAATCTCGACGAAATCTCCGATAATTAAACAGTCAATTTCAAGGATTGTCATACAATATTATAACGTCATTTAAAAACAATAAATCTAATTAATCTCCTAGTAAAACATCAATAAAACGTATAGGGAATCACAGAATTGTCTTTTATGTATTTTATATTAACTGCAGCAGTAAAATGTTACCACTCATAATAAAAAAATAACCCTGCTACTGTAACCACTTACATACTACTTCTAAAGATATTAAAAATTACGACCAGTAAAACTAATTTTGCGTAATAAAAGATATGTTATGGCTTGTGAGGTATAAAGTATCACGCCTTCTGCTTTTTAGGGAAAAAAAGAAGAAATATGTGTCAACAGCAATCAATTTTACGACAAATACTTATTAATGGTTATGACTATTTTACGATCACTAAAAGTCAGGGTTTTGTCAATGTCCGTTTATAGAAGCCGCCGCATTTATCGTTTTCTTGTCTTGTTACTATTTTCAGTAGAGATCTATAGAGATAACGGTTTTGTCATTTCTTTTTTGTTTTTTTTTTTATTTTTCAGTAGATTCAAAATTGAGTATATACAGATGAAATAGTTGGAATGTTTTATTGATCTTATGAAAACAATAAGACTGTATGGATGTGGTGCTTTGTTTGTTTTAAATACGAAATAAAAACCAAAGAAATGAACTGAAGAGTATATATCAGATGGTTTATCGTTTTGTTTTCGTTTCGTATTGCAGTTTGCACAAGTCGTCGGGCGCCCGGAAAAACTGGCAAAAACGTCATATTATATTAAAGTTTGGAATATTTCGCGGAAAACGGGCAAGTAAACTCATTCCACTAGACAGTTATATGTGTGAGTTAAAGCGTTTTCTTTTCGTTTTACTTTGCCGCTTATCTTGCCACTAAATTTCTGATTTTAATGGAAGTTGGGAATGGATAAGAGGAACGCCCGGTGTATGCGAACGCGCCAAAAGCTGTGCTTAAGTTTTATGTTCCCTTTTTAAATTAGGTCTATTGTTATTGGCCGTTTAAAGCAATCTTGCCAGTCTGAAGAATATTAAACGTTTTAGATGGATTATACTTTAAATAGGAGTATAGTTATAAGGGGGAAAATTTTAATTTCGAACATTCCGTCAACCAATATATCGTTCTCAAGTTAAGAGTGTTTTAAAACAACAACTCACAACGATTTATTGTCTGTAATTATGGAACGTTGAGAATTTAAAAAAATCACTATGACACCACAAACTCTTTATTCTATACCTACTTTTTTTTATATTAGAAACAATTTAAATAAAACATGGACCAAAAGAACTGGTAAAACTTCTTCTCAACTTGTGTGTATATGTCGCAATCGTCTCTAGATTAACACATTTTATTCCCAGGCAAGTTGTATGTAGAAAACATCTCTAATAGAAACATTAATCTAGGGAACCAGTTCTTGTAAACAAACCTGGTCAGCCATAGCTGGATATCTCAATCTCTTTGTTAGATCTGACCATTATTCCTTTCAGGGGGTCCTACAGTCGAGTAGAATTCCAACGTATCAAGAATTTGATTTGTAACAACCGAAATGAATGTTTTTATTTCGTTGCAATGCTAGAAAGAGATGAACAAAATTCAAAAGATGATAATATTTTCGAACTGACACTTAGACTATAGATTATTAACAATATATTGTACACAATACACAATGAAACTCTATATTGTAGATCACATTCTTAGTGTGAAACAAGCAGTTTACGTATTATAAATCAAATAGAAGTCAATTTAGCGAAACGAAACTTATGGGAGATTTCTTAATGATGTAGGTAGTTCCTTTATCGATTTGTACACAATAATAGTGAACTTGAAATAAACACCACAATAGCCGATTTTCATTCCACAGGTGCATTTTGACAATTTATAGATTGTAGAGTGCATTTGACATTTCATTAACATGATTGTGGCTTATATTAATGTTCTATGCACTGCAGGTGTTGGAAATAATGTCCAATTTTGGAACAATTTTAGTTAATTATGACACTTTTTGGTTTGAAATAGTGTAATAAAGTATAATTTTACAAAATTGCCAAATTTACAATACACAGCTTTGTATCTAACTATTATTTTATATTTACGTAGTCTTTCTCATATATTCTCTGTAATTTGAAATTATATATAAAGCAGTAAAATACAATCTATATATTTTCAGAGCTTTAGGGAGAGCTTGGAAAGTTGAATTGGCGTTCGCTGTGCGGCATTACGTCACTGTCCGAAAAAGCCGTTAAGGAAACAAGAACAATACTTGGAGCAGAAGCGATGCATCGCAGGGGATTCCGTTGTAATGGGAAATGCTTGGAAATAAGAAGAATGCGTATCTAGGTCTTAAAGCATCCGCGGACCACCTCCTGCAGCTCGCGGATTGGTTGAGAAATTCACGTTACTATAGCAACAAGGAGGAACGTGTTGGAAAGTCCTTCGACTGCAACCAACTTGATTCATCGCCACCTTGAGAAGTTTTAATGTTGCCTTTATTCAAATTAATGGTTTCGAATATTTTATAAGATTAAAATTCCACTCGACCGTATCTCTTTTAAATTGGTCTGCATACCGTCTACTCTCTCTCTTTCCATTTTTTTTTTCTGCTGTATATGTGTGTTTATATGTATGTATTGCTCCTTTGTACCGCTCCTATGTCCGTTTTACTGCTGGAGTTTGCCAATTTAAATGAATACATGTAGAAAACAAACATACCAACTAAATCACCTTCGATACTATCTTGTTTATTGTAAAGAAATGGCAATCAGCCAGACAAGTTTATTGTGGACTCCTCCATACAATCCTTGTTGATCTTTTTACATTGCCAACCATAGTCTTTTAGCAAATGTTGTCTTTTGTTTCAATGTTGCAACCAAACAGATATAGTGAATTGTCATTATTGGATATTGAACAAAGATTTACAAGATACGCGATAATAGCACAAATGTAACTAGAATTCATTTTATTTTATTGGAAATTTCACTCTGATTACTTAAAACACATACATGAAGATAATTAAAAATGAATCTCTTCATCTAGCTCCAATTACACCCAACTAGTAGCTCATTATTGTCACCAGGTTCAATTTAATTAAGGTGTGATCACTATCGACTATCCAACTACTTTATAAGTTTCCTAGATTTTAAATGGAACAACAAATATATTAAAACACTCCCCAAAATGAACAAGGGCAACATTAACAAACTCGTTAAAGATGAAAATGTCCCTTAATTATATACCGGAATCTTTTTAGGTTTAATCAACACAAAAACAGTAAATAACAGAAAATAACAAGTTGAAAAATCCAATTTCTATATCTCATTTGAATGGTGTAATAATTTCTTTGTTTCTTTGTTATTATTTTTCTTTTACCCACCACCATTCATCCTCGTTATATTTTTTTTTTCGGCTGAGAATTTTCGGCAAACATTTATAATTCTTAAAAGCAAAAAAGGTATATTATTAAAGATTCCTTGAAAACACATAATCTACAATTTATATTTTTCTATACCTCTTCTTCGTTACAAACATCTTTGTCTATCGTGGCCGGTATTTTTTTTTGTTCTTCTTCTTCTGAATAAACAAGTCATGGATGGAGCCCCACCTTGACTTGCTCGAAATATTTATGAGACGAGATAATGAGATTCTAACAGCAGCCCAACAATACCTGGTCGGCACGACGACCATCTGATTCATCAAGTGCTGTCAAGACGGCCATTTTGAATAATAAAAGTAATTTTTAATGTGCCATGAATAAATTTGTTTTAATCAAAAAAGAAGTAGAAGAAAAAAAGCATATGCAGGTTCGAGAAATGATAAATGGGCAACACACGAATAGCGTTTTGTCAAAAAAAAAACAACATTATTCGATTTCTAGTGTGTTATGTATGGTTCTTGCCTTTTGTATTTTCTGAATTAGGCTGAGATGATGAATGAACAACTAGCACGATATTCATGTTTTTAATGAAGACAGAAGAAATATTGGTTATTAATTCATACGTTATTTCATTAAAATTTGAATATCTTTGTTCAAGGGGATTAAAAAACCAATGAATCATTGTTAATAGAGCCATCATTCACCTAATAGATAAAATTTAGTCTTCTAGATCTAGATTAATTCTTTTATTAAAATGTTACAATTAAAAATTAATCTATACTGTTATAGTGTGAAATAATTTTTTGTATATTCAACTTGAATAAAAATAAATGTAAAAGAACATAGTCTTAAAAATTACTCAATAATCGATTATTATGAAATATCGTTAATTAGCAGATTATAAAAGTGACTTTAATGTTTATCATAAAGAAACAACAACATAAATAAACCAACTTAATTCAAACTATAATAAAAATTAAAAAAATGTGTTTTGAAATGGTTCATTAAAATTATTCATTAGTAGATGTTTAATAACTAAAGAGCTACTTTTCTAGTTGATAATTGAGTTTAGAAATGTTATTTATCTAGTTGGTATTTTTCAAAAAAGTCGTATGCCTTCAGAAATACACGATTAAAAAATACGCAGTTATTTCAATGATTAGAAAATCAATATACAAAATAGAATTGCTTATTTATTGAGGATATATTTTGTCGATATCTTCACATAAAAACCACATTATCTAGATGATTAACGGATGGAAACTCATTTCCTATGAATTTATAAAAAGTCATCCGTATAGCCTCTGGCTCGAGTTTATACTTTGAAGATTGCATTAGTTTGAGTTGTCTGGAGAATTAACTTTTGGCAATTTATTTACAATTAAAAACCAGATAAAATCATGATAGTCCACAGGGGGGCAAGTAAAAAATTCTACAAATTATAATACGAAGCTATGTTTGTCTTAAGATTTTATTACAGGTTGACCGGTTTCGATGCATAACAGGGCGGCCATCATATATGGTCTTATCTTTGTGATCTTTTATGAAAAAGTAATTTATTGACGTTATTATTTGTCTCCAAGTTTTCACATTATCTAGAAAAAAAGATGTTGATAAATAACGTAAACTAGGGCAAAAATGGCACAATTTTTGTATTTTCTTGCTGGGAATACCTATTTCTTATAAGCAGATTACTATACAATAAATCTATTTTTCTAGCTAATCAAGTTAGATAGTCTTTCTGAAATTTGTGGTTTCCTTTATTGAGGATCATTAGAGAAATGTATTGATTTTCTATCACTATCACTTTTTTAAAATGAAAATCTAAAGATTTGAAAATTTTTGGATGTGAATCTAACGTATTATCAGACTTTGATATCATGCAATCAAACAGTCCTGTTTCGTCAAGCAAACTCTGATAGTGCCAATAGGAAGATTGCTCAAAGATGCTTGTTATGCTAATTTGATGGTGTCTGGAGAGTACTAAAGAGACAGTCTTTAGTCTAACAGTGATTAGTTGAGTTTGTAAAAGCTTAGGAAATTCTCAGATATAGCGGATCTGCAAAAATTCTGGAAATATGTCTAGTAATGAGTTGGGCAGAGTAGGCAACACCTTATGCCTTTCAAGGGTCCCCCGACAATGGATAAAGTAATATTGATTTGATCTTGAAAGAAATTTATCGTCAAACTTTTTCAAAAGATAAGGGTGGACAATTTTTACTCCTATCGTGCCTTTATTTGTCACTGGTTTCCATATGCAGTAGTTTCATTATTTATGCTCAACAGTAATAACATTGTTTTATCCAAATTTTGCGAAATTCAGGTCGTAACTAGATAGTATTGGTTGCAATTGGAAACGGACGTAAAAATAGTTTTACGAAAATTTTAAATTAAGGTTTTTCTTCTAATGTTTTACTTATACACTGCAGGATCGAAGTTAACTTTAATGTTTGTTTTGTAAATAAAATAATGGATTATTAAAATTATGGGCTGATAAAATTACAAATCTAGGTATAGAGAGATAATATGGAGAAGCGGTCCCAAGATTCTGTTTGTCTAGAGGTCTCCACAAGGTTTAATCCGGCCCTGCTAGTAATAGTACAAATAGGCAATTTGTAGATTCATTTGAAGTAACAAAAAGCTGGTGGGAAGTTGGTAGAATAATCGAATTTTGTTATAATTAAGCAATAATGTAATTGTAGCATTTTATTTTAAATTACGTACGAGATAATTCTTTAAGTCGATCACCTTTTCAAAAGGACGATTACACGAATTACAGGCGGATTAATACGGTCGTAACCTTATCTTTCTATGGTTGTGCAATATGAAGTAACAGCAACCCAAAAGATGACAAAGAAAGCATATAGCTTTCACACGACTAAACAAAGATCTAATGCACTGAAAAAATGGAAGGTAAAATAGGAAGAATTCTTTTGAAAATACTCTTCTCTATTGATGATAGATAAAGAAATAAATGGACAAACGTTCAACATTTTTTTGTGATTTCCTAGAACTTTACAGAAGATACTTGGTGCTTTCAAATAATTGAGACAAAGATAAAAAAAATCCACCGAATTAAATAACTTGATTGTTCATTTTCTAATCTCTTAAATTTTAAATTATTATGAAAGTTGCAGTGCCACCACCTTGACAAACAGTTGATCAACAGTAAATACCGTTGTGTAATGTAATTGACAAACCACAGAGTTTTGTACAATTAGACAAGTTTCCTTGATTGTTTGGTAGTTTTAGAAAGACTTCACCGTATTTGTAGTCGCAATGTAAAAACGTCTAGAAATCCAATAAACAATAGCAAGGACATTCGATACATAAAATAATAATAAAAACGTCCACTATCATACAATAGTAGACTATATATAACATACCCTTTTTTATGAAAGAGTTACTATAACAAACATGAGAAACATCCCTTTATACAGACATTTTTAGAAAGTATGATTTTCTAAATCGTAAACTAATAAAAGCTTTCCCAAAAAAATTGAGTTAACCTCTACCTTGTCAGTATTATTTTAGATGTTGTCGAAACTTGGTGATTTTAACATTTATAGTGGATTTAAACAATATTGATTTGTAAGTGTAATTTTGTTTTATTTTGCGTAGGTAATGATATTTCAGTTTCAACTTGTTCGTAAATAATTAATTAAACTAATTTAGTTTGTGTAATAATGGAAACTACACCGCATACACATATTGCATATTATAATTTAAATTAAACTAATTAATAAAACATCATAATACCTTAATTTTTCATAATTACCAGTGGCATGATTCTAATTAAAGATATGCTAATAATAACATTAATCGTAAGAGAAAAGTTGTGATAATCTATTCGAATTGTTTTTTGTCCAATTTTTGTAAAAAGTTGAGAATCAAAATCAAAAATTTGCTGAAAATTTTTGAAAATTTTCAGGAATCTATTGAAAATCATTCCGAATGCCATCTTTTGCATTTCAACAATACATAATGAATGTACAAACACTTACCCCTCTATTGGTGATTATCCAAAACGTGTCTTTAATCAGTGTAGCTTCTGTCCAGCAGATGGCACAGAACCAGACGTAGATTGATCACATTTAGAATACTGTAAAATAAACAGTACCAAAACGGTGGATTTTACAAAAATTAAAACAATAGTAGTGGCAAAAATATGAATAAACACATAATTAATTTTGAAAAGTTCAGCTATATTATCAATGAAGTGAATCATAAAACAAAACAAGTATAAAATTGGCGTTTATACGGCTCTAAACTTATTTTAACGATCACTTTAATCTGGCCTTTATTATTATTATCATCATCTCATAAACAGTGGTTTGATGATTGTGGCGCGTGCCTAGAGATGCTCGTATTTTATTCGGCTATTCGGACGCACTTTTACAGTTTTAACTGCAGTAAAAGTCCTTTTGATGGCCTTTTTATTGCAACTACCTACTAAGAATGGGTAGGATACCTTATTTTTTATCTCTTTAAAAAAAGAAGAATAGTAATATAAAAAAAACCAAATGACACAATCACCTGAATCCCAAATTTTAATATACCAACAATTAGTTATTGATTCGATACGATTCGATTGATAAGGGTGCATAAAGTAGGTGAAAAGATTATCGTTAGTTTACGTTTTGTTTACATTCGGTCTTTTTCTTTGGTGTCATTTATTTGAATTGGTAAACAAAACGTTTGGGTGGATGACAGAGAAATTGACGAAAAGCAATGGAGACAGTATAATGTCGCAATTGATGGGCACATTTTCAACCCTTGCGGTTATACATTCGTGCTTGTTTTACTGTCTGTAAAGTAGAGGGTAGCACAGGCTTTAGTGAACATCACATTATCGATTTTCTGCACAGATTCCATGTAAAGACTGCAACGATGTGCTAAGAACTATAACTACTACTAATCAAGGGGATACTATAAGAAAACTTTCTAAATTTACTAAATAATTACGTTGATGATATTTAAAACGTATTTATTCCATCTATTTTTGTAGAATTAGCGGGAGAATTCGAGATCATTTATCTGAACAAATTATTATGGCCAAACAATTTTTTTCTTAACATTCATCCTACCATAAGTTCCAGCAATAACATCTTAAATATCCCGCGAAATGTATAATAAAAAAAACTAAATCACCTTCACTGTTTATATATCGATCATTGTTTCATGAAATCAAATAAAACGGTAACAAAATAAAAACATATGTCGATACTTTCATCATACAGTTAAACAACGATCGATTTTTCGTACAATCAACGATAAAACCACAACTTTCTATTTCACTCAACTTGTATAAAATAATTTGAAACAAATAGACAAATCGTATGTTGTGTTGATATTTCCAACCAATAGCAGAATCGTAATGGCCTCCGTACGCTTCAGTACTCTACCACCAGATAGCAGTTAAATAGCACGTCGTAAATTTTATTTATTTCCCGCCCATTGACTCTATAAAGGCGGTACTAGCTTTGTGACGTCACAACCAACAAAGCTCCACCTAAAATATATGTAGATATTCCGGGAGCTTTTTTCTTCTTTTCTTCTGGATTTTGTTTTGTACAACAAGAAGGAATAAAAGGCCATCAAGTTTGACTATAGATATGAGACGTACATGTGTATAAATACAAAAAAAATTAATTAATTTTTTTTTCAAATATGATTATGTAAATAAATGGCATATTGATCGTATTTAAATGGTCAATTTATAAGTGCGTGAAGTTGTAAATTTTATTTTTATGAGTTGTTCGTGATTAGTATACGAAATTAAAAAGTTAATGCGAATTGTTGGTATTTCTTCTCATATTTTCCCCAAGTGTTAAGTTCTATTATTAAACATTAGACTGAAATTCTTAAGCATCGTTTGGACCCTTATCTAACTCGATCACAGATCCATTGATAAAGGGTAGTTTTACCTGATTTTTAACTGATTAGTGGCAATTTTGGCTAGCTTTAAAAATTGTTTTGTCTGTAGCCATATTCGGAATTCTAATACACTTACAACGTTAATATTCTACGAAAAGAAAGGTTTTGATGTAAAGGTTGAATTCACTTATGGATGATGTTAAATTCATTCTATCAAGTCATCGTATACTTGAATAATAAATAAATAACAGCCTTTTATTTGTGGAAGCAGTTACTTTTTTTATTTTTGTCGAAAATGTTATAATCCTTCAGCTAAGACAAGGCTGGCAATAAAACAAGATAGTTTTCTTAAAGATAAGGACTATCATTGTGGTTTCTAGTTGAAAACAATCTCACAAGAATTAGATTGGTTGTTGTAAAATGATTGAATAGGTAGATTCTACTACAATAAACTAAAATGAAATTCCAACATTGTTATCACAAAAAAAAAACATTACAATATTCAAAAAATCAAATCAAAATTCAGGTGAAGTTCACCTTGTTGAATTTATTATAAATAAATGGTACACAGGTAGTAGAATCGTTCATGCAAAAAATCTGTCTGAACTATAACTCTACTGACTATTTGCTTTTAGTTGAAAATTCTCTCCCCCAGATATTTCACATTATTTGCCATCTAACGATTTATAATAATTGGCAATTTATTCATATTGTTTTCAATTTTATGTGAGTATTTAATTGGAAAAAACTTCCATCAATATGCTGTCATTATGACTAATTGTTATTTATTGTATTGTTAATAAACAATAACAGGCAATATTCATCGTAAATTGTTGATTTATTGAATAAATAGTCATTTTTCTATTTAGTTACATGAGAAAAGTAATTTTTTTACCAACCCGTATTTCTGTGAAATAGGCAGAAAGAAGAAACGTTCATACACAAGTATAGACAAAGCTACAATTCATTTTATGTTTATGCAGCAATAAATCATATATTTATAAATCAGTCATAGTGAAACAGTCATTATTCAACATTGTTTCTGTGTGATGCGCACGTATTCTGCCGTTTCTTCGACAAACCATAAAGATTTAATGATTTGTTCTTCTATGTAATAAGCAATAAGGAAACCTATTTTAATATTATTACTTTATTACTTACAATAGTTGACGAATGAGTTGTTGCCTTTGAAGGATTTTAAAGTGCAAAGCTTGTCTGTTTTTTGTTGTTAGAAAAAGTTTTGTTGTTTAATTAATTGAAATTTAATTTGTAGGTCAATGTCAGAGAGATATTAGCATATTTATAAGTGTTAATGGCCACCATTTCATCTCCACCTAAATAAGCTTTCTATTACATTAAAGACAACATTATTGTTGTTTATCGTGGTCTTTATCTCTCTATCAATTTATAAATTTTTAAATAGAGAGAGGAATTGTTACAAAAATTGTTTTTTCTTTATAAACATTATGATGTTAGTTCTATTACAGATAACTTGTAATTTGCAATTAATTTGCGTCCCAGATTTACAATGTCTTGTATTTAATTTCAATATTAATTCAATAAATTCTGTGATATTTTGCAATATTGCAAGAACTCAATGTTTTTTCATCATCAGCCTCCAGCCTCTTTGTATACAAACACAAACACACACCTCTCCCTAACGCCTAATAAATTCAAATTTATTTCGTTATTGGTGATGACATCACATACATTCGGTGAAGATGACTCCTTTTCTTGTGTATTTTATTGAACTTAATAAATCCCAATTTTCATATTCCCAATTCACAATGCTTGAAGATTGGCGGACCCTTTAGGCAGGCATCGTTTTTTTGCTTCTACAAACATTAGGGAGTCACAAATTATATTTCGCCTGTCATGCACAGGTTCCGCAATCTAGATGAGAAAAATGTTTTATAACTTTTGTCATGGTCTCTTCTATTTTCATTATCAATAAATTTACTGTCAAGACATGTTGGATATATATACGTAAGCATAATCAACGAAATATAAATTCTTCCATTTGGGAATTATTCCTTTAAATGATTGTGGAGATGTGTCACATAAATTGGGGAATTATAGAATTTTTGATTTTTGAATTTTTATTAACGGATTAATAGCTAATCTTATGGTAAAATATTATGATAAACTTCACGTTTTCGTGAATTATTTGGTATGTGTTGGACGGTTGGGTAAGACCATAATAAAGATTTTGATATCGCTATTTATAATTACTGGGTTGTTTTCAAACCAGATGCCTTCTACTGTTAGCCCGTGTTTTCATCGAACTTCTGTTAAATGTTAAATTTTTTTCGCGAGAGTTTTTCATGCCTACAACTCACTCCATTGCTGTTTACACTCGAACATTTTTTGTAATTTTGTGTATGATAGAAATTCGCATGATTTTGTTCGCTTAGTTGAAACACGGTTGGTTAAAGAGCAAATGGATGGTTTATTGCGTATTGCGTAGGCCTTTTTATCGAATATTATAGTCGGCAAACCATAACAGTTGAATTCTCTTTTTTCGAAAATTATAAGGTGCGTAAAGGCATCTCTACTTTAATTAAAACTAATCATTAATCACAATTAGTGTAAAGCTCTATTTACATGCGATTTATGCCTATACTAGGAATAACCTTAATTCACTGTGAAGGAATTAATAGATATACGCCCTTAGTCAAAATTTATCATAGATTTTCAGGAACCATATTCACCATAGTTTTCTAGTTGAGTGTTCATGGTGGGTGGTGCACAAATCTGATTTACAACATTTCCTTCCCACCAACAGTCTTTCTAATTACAGTAGAAGAAACTTGAGTAGGGTCAGGTAGTAGTAGTGAGGAACAATGAGTGAAGAGAGCACATCTAATCTCTTTGGATTGTTCAATCGTCAAGGAGAAATACGGTAATTAGGATCTATAGGGGTTTGGAAAATTAGAAAAGAGGGGTAAAGAAATCGCGTCGGTGTTAGACCATGAAATTAGACAATATACCTACCCCGAAAACGAGTCCAATAGAAAATAAGAATATTTATGAGACGAGTTTCGTTTTCTACAATAATAGTAAATGATGGGCACGCCCTTTTGTTCCATGATTTTTGTATCCAACAGTGTGCCTAATAATCGTTTTTCTAAAAAGAAAAAACAACAAATATGAAAAAAAAAAACGAACATAGGTGTATTGTTAAGAAATTGTTTGTTGTTCTAATCGTATTGGAGATGTGTATAAAAACCGGATGAACGAAGCGAACGGTAATAATAAGAAACTGCTCTCTGTTGGAATGTAGGGAATTGGGGAAATGTCGACATATTACGTGCGGTAATATTTCCCTGGTATCTATATAGCGTATGCAATAGTCTGGCTTATAAATATAACAGTGGAGGCAGAAACTTTAGTAGCACATTGTGGTTATTGAATTGATCAATTTAGCCCCAGCATGGTCTATTCTATTTCTCTTCTATTTCTAACCAAAAGTTGTGTATACGTTTTAGTAAAACTATGTATATGTTATACTTACATATATACATAGATGCCGGTGTTGAATGAAACTACGATCGAAACACGATCTGTACGACCCATCCAGCTCAGTAAAAACGGCCTTATTATGTAGTAAAAAGGGAAAAGAAAACCAGAAGAATGTGTGTGTTATGTGTTTGGAACATATTGTTATGTTTATGTCCAACAATCAGTATGTTTCCGCATAAGTTATATGATTTAACCCATTGTTCGAAATGGGAAAATGGTCGAAGTAAAATGGAAACAAACCATCAATTATACCCCAACGAAAATATTCAAAACATTTATATTATGACTATATTTGTGTGTTATTATTGCAAATATAAGAGTTTGGTCAGTTGAATTGCAAAATAAACTTCATAGATTTTTCCAAAGAAATATTTATTCAGTTCAGACAATCTGTACAATTACATATTAAGGTTATACAGTTACCTTATAAAACATGGCATCAAAGCAAATTGTAGCACTATCAATGAAGATAATTTATTTTATAATACATTCAATAATAATTCGGCCTGGAGAGCTGGTATGGAAGGTAAAAGTCTACATTATACAGTACGAAACAAGTACACTTACACTACCTACGATATATGAACATTTTTATAATATAAATTACGTTTAATTATACCGTCATACAAACTAAATTATGTATTTTGTAAATGATATGATGTCTACACACTTTCCTAAACAAACAAATAAAAACAAATTATTGTAAAGAAAAAAAAACATTAACTTAGGTTTACACTGACTACCACCTATCTAGTTTTAAAAGAAACGTAATTAAACTTAACAATGTTGTACCAATGTTATGCTCTGTATCTTTTCCATTATAGAAACGATGAGAGATTGCACTAATTTTCTTCTAGACAACTAATAAAAAAAAACAGATGCATCGATTAACATAAAAATCACAAAATATTAACAAAACACAAAATTTTCTCTTTATTGCACATTAATTCAACGGAATACCAACAATATCTTCCTCTTCTATCATTCCCCGATCTATATCATTCTTATCAATGCAAACCAAGTTATTATTGATTTTCTTTTTGCAAAAACTCGTTTCAATTATACCGACAACTTTCATGGACTTCTATCACAGATTGAAGACTGTATATATGCATCTTCAATTTCACACTTTTTTTTTGTTTTTTTTTTGAATTGAAAATGTGTGAATTAGTTTCATTTGAACGCATTCAGACACAAACACACGAAATTCTAATGATGATGTGGAATTATGATTGAGAAATTAATTAAAATTAAGGTACATTCGAATAAATTAAATGAAAAATCGGCAAGTAATTGGTACTTGTACTAAAAACATACTGTTTTATTTATTAGTATTATAATTATTATTTAAATCTACTACACTAGAAGCCTTTATTATTATTATTATTATTTTTTGTATGTATTTTTTTCCATAAAAGCGTTATTAATCAGTCCAAATTTGCTTGAATATAATTAGGGAAGAAGAAGTATAAGTGGATTAACAATTAATACATCTACATGGCGTAGCTAATATTTACAATAAATGATCTGTACAATATTATAAGTATGTAAAATGAATAAGTAACGTAATTTTTCCTAATACCGAAATGATACTGTTTCAAAAAACACAACAAAAAATGCGTATACGTATATCTTTTTACACAGATAAAAAACAAAAATTGTCAATTTTCTTCTTTTTTTTTTCGTTTAATTTACAACCATTTTTCCTTCGTAATTCTTTTGTTTGTTTGTTTGTTTGTTTGGGGGGCGGAGGGATATTGTACAATTTTACGTATCTAAATTTGAATTGTTGGCTCATCATTATTAGCCAACTGGTACAGAAACTTTACCACACAACATCAATAATCTTATTTAAGAAAATATTTTACACGAGGAGACGAACTTTGAGGATAATTATTACGACAATAGCTATTGGGAAGGAAATTGTATTATTTTTTTTTTTTAAAGGTTTGACTACCCTGACACCAAATTACGTATAACAGTACTATTTAAGAGTAATATACTCGGCCGTTTGTAGTATTTATCATCTGAATATCCATTGTTTTGTATTTAATAAAAACTGGAAACAACTGGGGCTTATTATTAATAATAATAGGCTTGGCACAAGTTATAAACAAATAACTGAGATTTGTAAAATAAAATAATCGTTTAACAAGCAACAAATTTCAATAAAAAAGAAGACGAAACAAACATAAAAATCCACCACAATTTTAGGGTGTTAATCATCAAAATTAAATTAATTAATTAATCACAACAGCGATACGCAAACAGAGTTTAGCGATCAGATAACTGATCGAATAATTGATAAAAAAATACTATAAAAATGATTTTTAAGTATATGAAACATTAACGTGAACACACTAATTAATATTTACAACAAATCAAAAATAAACACAAAAAAATAACGATTTATTTTTCATTAATGAAAATACGAATTAACGAAAATATTTAACTCATCACGAGAGTTAGTAACGCACATTAAGATAAAATTAAAAAAAACAATGTTGTATTAACACAACACTTCAATGTTTTTCTTTTTTTTTTGTTGTTGTTGTTTTGTTTTAACACTAACAATAATAATAGCGTCCAATAAAATTTTCATCCTGCCCGTTTTTATGTAGGTACTTTTGATACAGCTTTTAATAGATCCGAACCAGCCGTTTTATCTAAACCCATTTTCATTGGATCGTGATGGTGTTGATGTATTGTTGAATGTGTTTGTTGTTCTAATTTTTGTTGTTTCTCTTGTTGTTGTTGTTTATGTCGTTCTTGTTCTTCACGTTCACGTCGTGCTTGTTCATTGATTTCTTTAACAGCACGTAATTCTTTCTTCAATTTCATACGTCGATTTTGAAACCAAATTTTTATTTGTCGTTCTGTTAAACATAATGCGTGTGCAATTTCGATACGTCTTCGTCGTGTTAAATAATGATTGAAATGGAATTCTTTTTCTAATTCCAATGTTTGGAAACGGGTGTAAGTTTGTCGGCCGCGTCGTCTTGGACAACCATTCGGTCCTGTAAGAAAATCACAGAAAATTTGTTAATACATAAATTTTCTAAAAAAAAAACTGTTATACACATTCAGAGAAACTAACTCTTTATTTTTTGAACGACAATAAAAGTCAAAAACTGTTAACTTTCTCTTTTTATTGTCGCTACACTAAAAGGATGTTGTAAACCCTTTATTAAAGAAGTCGAGTAAAAAAACGACGTTGAAGGGAAATCTTTAAATCGTTCAACTTTCTCTACAACAGAAAAGGGTTTCTACATCATTTCTATAGTCAGCATCTCTCACTGTCACTGAGAATAGCTATAAAATATAACCGTTACGGATTCTAAGCTATGTTTATATGGCAGAAAAAGTGCAATAAAACACTCTACAAATTCTTTGGTTGAATGTTCGATTGCCCTTTATTGCAACTGAAAAGATTTCAGGCAAGATATTTGCAAACAAATGTCGTGAAGGTGCATGGCATCAATGTTTAAACAAGTGATCGCAAAAATCCGATTCCCTGATTGCAAGCGAAAAATTGAAGTTTGTAGGGAATGGCGTTGTCTTTATACCGATAGAGACTTAGATCACCTTTAGCAACAATATTGTTGCGTTCTTAAATGTTGGCGTAGAAACGTAAGACTGTTATTGCTCAAAACATAAACATAAAATTCTATTAAGCAGACTGTGGATGAAAGCTGCGTAAATGAAAGAATTCTCATACAGTTGACCTTTCTCGATTTTCCATAAGAAAATTTCCTGCACATTTTACCAACGGTTTTTTTTTTTTTGCTGTTTCCACAACAGTATTTTAGTGTAAATTGTGTCTTTCTTAGAATCACTTAAAGTCGCTACATGAACACAGAGTTGTATTGCCGGCTTCATTAATATTGTCTGAATAGGCAAACTTATTCCCTTGAATCATACTAATGAGGATGTCGATGCAAGTCTTTGATCGCTAAGAAATCCGGTTTAGTACCGTTATTTCTCAAAGTAACAACATAAAATTGTCTGATAATAATGAATTTTATTGATGAAGTTTCAGTAAATTAAGAAAAAGTTTTAGTCTTTTTTTTATTTTATGAAACCTTCTATATGGTTGATAACTTTATTTTCTTTCAGATGAGAGATAAACTTTAGAGTGAAGTTGTAATTTATTGTAAAAGTTCGTCGATGGACATCTGAAAAAAATCATTATTTTCGTTTTTGGTCGTTGTTTATCAGTGTAACTTGTAATATTTCCAAATATAAAGGCACAGACCGGCAACTACAATGTTTTCCTTACGAGTTTAATGTTGTTCTTATCAATTATTGTAAATTGCTTTTCGTTATATTTGGTTTTTATCATCATCATTTCGAAATTTTGCTGTTTATTTATCAACATGCAAATAACGCGTATTGTTGAACATACCTATAATTTTAATTTATTATCTATTCACATGCATATTTACCTGAAGTATAAAATAATTAAACCGAGTTAATGAATGTAGTAAGAGATATTATGATAATTAAAAATTTATTATTGAAATGAGTATCTTGATTAAAATCTCAGCGCATGTTTATATAAAAAATAATAAATTAAACACAGAAAAACCTATAAAACATTTTGATTTATTAAAAATGAACGATGATGATTTGATAACAGAATCATAATATTAATGTAACACTAGATATGTGTAGACATTATAGATAAGATATGTTGGTTACAACTTGAAACACACATATATAAAACGTATACCTACACACACACACACGTAAATAATGGAATCCGGACTTGGACAGGGGAAGCAATATGGCGGACCTATCCGTAACTATGGCAACCGGCCCTTCACTGCAGGGCTCACCCCCTTATAGAAATACCAGTAAATCACTGGCAGAACTTGGCAAACGTCACCCGAAAGTGATTTATAATACCCCAACCATCTCTGAATTCTCAATTAATGCAAAATATCGCATAAAATCATCTAAACGTCAATATGGATGAATATAGTAAACCATATCGGTGGTATACTTGATGGTTTTAATTAATTAACCCCACTAGTTTTTGTGTTTTATTTTTTTATTATTATTAAAGTTGTAAAACATCCCCCTCTTTCTAGTTGGAGTGTAATTATTTTAATTGTTGGCAAAGATATCGGTAACATCTGGTACATGAATAAATGTAAAATGTAAATCAAAGAGTTGCTCATCGTGAAGACTGTGACTGTGAGGTAAAATCGTATAATTCCATGCACGTATCCCTCTTTCCAATTCCTCCACAGTCCTTCGTATCCTTATAGTAGAGCAGCCGGTGCAGAAATCGTGACTAAGATGATATTACATTCAAACTCTCTCAATCGACTTTTCCGTTGAAATATTACCGACATTTATCATAGCTATCAATAAAGTTTAGAAAATCAATTAACGTTTCACTTATCTTTAATGGATTTTCCCACATATAAAATCCAATCCGAATACTTTCTATTCCACAATAAAATTTATAAAATAATCTTTAAAATATTATTGAGACAGAACAACTTTCACGGAATGTATAAAGGGCAACAACAGTAACCAAGTAGTAGTAGTAGTAGGCAGTAGTCGTCTAGGAGTAGATTTGTACATACAACGTCCGACCAGTCCCTTGCGGCTTACAGGGCACAGTTGGGGTTAGCATCTCGTTATGTAAAGTGTCTGTTTACAGGCATAACTTACGCATTCTGACTCGGTCATAATTTCAGCTAGACTGGCAGTTGTAGGCCAAAATGATGATGGCAAATGGTTCCACGACATCCATTCTACAAGCAATTTCTAATCTTCTAATAGTCATCAAGTGATTTGTTAAATTGGCCAAACCGTTTTTCTTTATACCGCCAAATTACCCAACCAAAATGGTAGAATTTAATGTTTTGTTACTAAATTGGATGGATTATAAAACAACAAACATACCCCCAAAGAGTTATGGAATATCTTATTTTGTTGTTTATAAATGATGTAAAATTTTGTTTAATATTTAATAACACGATGGAAATTGTTGTTTTATTTCCAAGACGCTGACATCTTGTTTACTATGAGATTAAAGGCGGCAATCCAACCGTGATTTGGTTACATGATAATGTTTGTTATTATAAAAACGAATTTTCAATGGATTGTATTAAAATTTGAATATTAAATAAAAAACCTAACAATAATCAGATTAAAAATCTCAAAGTATAGACGCCAGATTCGATTGATTTATTTGTTAATAACAACCGAGATAAAACGAAAAAATATTTTTTTAGATGAAATGGCGCACAAATCTCCTATTTTACTATTTTTAACAGATAAAATTTGGATAGGAAATTGTAAAAAAAAATGAAAATAGTAATACTATTAATAATAAAAATAAAGATAGCATGCTAACTATTCATCAATTAACAATACAACATTTACTAAACAAGTCCATTATGATTACCATAAGTGGGCTGTTATGACTTGAAATCGTTTGTTTTTAGTATTTATAAGCTGTATTTCGTGTAAATGAAGGCTATTTGTTTACAAAACATTACCATTGTTTTAATTGTTGTAAATTAGTCATTTAATCACAACAAATTGCAATCAACTGATATGAAAAATTACAAAATTTCCATGTTAATTTTTTAGATTTTTTCACCTTACAATTTTTTAATTGTTTCCAATATCAACTACTTAAACTATTTAGAACAATAAAGACGGAATTATTTATTGAAATAAAATGCCTTGAAACACAGGTCAATATAACGATTAACAACACAAAAGCAGCCTTAAAGCCTGTTTAGAGAAAATCGACAATTTACCACCTTCATTGTTTGTTGTTATTTCCAACTTACACAGACTTTATACATTGACGGCATATGTAATAATAATAATGTAAAACGTCTACACCATTCTGCTAATATTTTCAAATTTAAAAGTAAAATATTGTCAATAATCCAAATTTTTATTTCGATTTTTCCACAAAACGAAAACCAAATTGGGAAAGTTTCCAATTATCCACCATATCTAATTGGTATGAACCATTTCGTTATGGAATTGATGTCAAATATTGAGTAATATATGTCTATGTTTCAGTTATTGGATTAAATGCGTGTGAAGAATTCTAAAATACCTCTATATACCTCTACAAGTTAGAGAAAAAGCGAAAACTAAAACTCACTCACTTTCTACATACATATATACACACATTCATCCGTAGAATGGCATGAGTAAAGGAAGTGATAACTATAAAAGTAACGGTAGGGCGGAAATGAAAAGTGCGAAGAAAGGTAAGAAGCAAGGTCGTGCACGCCATCTAGACAGGGACCCTTTGGCGCATTTTACGATTCACTAGATTGGTAGGGTGGATTATGGAATGGATTTTAACACCAACTACCCTCTATTCTATCTTGGTTATGGTATGAACAAAAGAAACGGTAATTTTCGCATTATTAATTGATGCCTTATATAATAAAATATAACAAATTATTTAATAAAGTTTCAAGATATGGTAACATAATTTACCGAATTCGTGATTGTTTCGATATAACGAGGTTGGTGTTATTGTTAAAATAAAAACGACTGCATGGTTGTAGAAGAACTCGCTAGTAATATTCACTGGTGAAATTGTTGTATTTGTGCAACACATTCCAATTATATCCAAGTAGAATGAGCAGTTTTGACGACGAAATGAACGTTTGCATAGTGAGTGCAATTTTAAACATAACCAGAGTGGAATGCACCACATACACCACTCATGCTATTCTCGTCTAACTTGATTAGAATAATATTGTTTAAATAGTTGTCGAATGGAATTGTGTTTATTTTCTATATGGATAGTGTTTTTAATAGAGGGATAGTGGTTGTTTGGGTGGTGGTACATACGATAATAACAACAATTCCAATATATTGCCAGGATAATGCAGCGTTATCTCCATTTGCTCGTTCAATACAAGCCTATCGAGATAGGATGTGTGCAGTTCTATTACAATGGGAGTATACCTAGCTGTGCATGTATTTCCATATATTGTGGCTTGCATTCGAATGAGATAATTTTGTAATTAATGCACGACCAACTGCGACATTCCCATATACAGTCATATATCTAATTAGTCGTGATCATAGTAACACATCTACGGAAGTTTAGAAGACATTTTTCTGGGAATTGTCACAATTTACTATTTAGAAAACGTAAGTATAAAGCTGCATGGAAATTTAATAGAAACGTCAAACTTATACGTATGTATAGGGGTGTCTCATATAGTTTTTTTCTAAATAAATTTATTAAAGATGTCACTTTTTGAAGAAATTCTTGTTATTTCTTTTCACATAATAAAAAAACCTTAACAATTAATATAAAACGATTGCTGTTGATTTTTCCGGTTTTTCAACATTGCTGCTGCTGCTATAGTATGTCGTTTCGACTTTCTAGCCAGTTTAGCTAAATAATGTGATGGTTTCAACCAACGAAATGGACTCCATTCAAATCCATGTAATTGGAAATTTCAATGTTGTCGGATTCGATGGAATGCCGCCGCCTTTGAAATCTTTACTTTGTTGTATAAGTTGGAACGAGATGTCACCACCACTACTACCATCATCACCAAATCTAACTACATAGATAATGTAAAGCAACGACCGCAATTTCACTATAAAAGTTCTGTTTCTGATCAAGAATTTCGTTTAAAGTAGATGATAAAACTGTTAAATTTCTCTTGAAAACGACAACAACGTCTCACCAATATTCTTAATGTCTTTAACTTGTTTTTAAATTAATTACATGTATAGGTTTTCCATCATTTTTATTATTCGAAATTGTGCCAATAATTTAGAAAACACTTTTTGTACTGATAAGCATTTATTAATATTACAAATTATGGTTAATTTCACTGTTGACATCTTTGACATTCTGAATTGAAAAATCCATTAGGACTCAACACTCAATTATCTCGAAAAGTCAAATAATGGTCCACAAATACCGTTAAAGTGAAAAACAGACCAGTTCACCTCTTCGTATGCTTATCTTTAAATAGCACTTGGCTCATGTCACAACTGTATACTCATACTGAATTTAAAAGCATTAACAGATGATTACACCCAGTTAGAAATATGGGAGAAATTATTTTTCATTTCGATGAATATTAACATCATTTCCTTTAAATATCAATTTACATTAATTATAATTATAAATGTTTTTCTTTTTTGTTGTTAATAGTCAATAAAACGGTAAAAATTACAAATAAATTATCGGTTTGAATTAAGCCAAACATTTTCATTAATCTAGACAATATTGTGATATATGGTGATTGTTCAATAATTTTTCAATTTCTCCATTCCCACAACCGTCAATCGATAACTGTGATAACTTGGAAATGTTTCACTAGCCAAACTGCTGCCAAGAGCATTGTGAAATGTTGGGGATTCTTTGTTTGGTAGCTAAACCCATAGATACAAATCCCTTATTCGCTACCTCTGCAATTTGTGATATTGTGATTGTTCCACACAGTCAAAAAAGACTTCAATCCAACTGAAAGAAACAGTAATCCTACAAAACGTATCTGATATAGAGGGAGAGACGGTTTTCTTCAAACATGCACAACACGCCCGTATAAATGTTTCTATTTGTAAAACTTATGAAAGGATCATTATGGTTATTACGTTTGTAACAATGAATAATCATGAATTTGACATTTTAATAATTACTTCATTATAATGGTTAGATTTAAATGTTCATAACTAATTTTAGATATATCCATAAATCAGCGGGCGTAAGCAGAAGCAGTTGTTGGATTTACAAGTCATGTAATGAGATGTTTACGATGTCGTTAAAATCGAAGGTGTTTCAAACCTTTTACAACATATATACAAAACAGAAAACTTCAATATTACAATATCCATTGATATACAATACACATATATTTGTTATACGTGAAAAGGCTTTAGTAAAGAGGTGGTATAAATTGTTCAACCCCTTCTAGTTGCAATACCAATTGCAATAGCAACAATAACGGGATGCAGCCGTTTTATCTTTCTAACAAAAATATGTTGCAATATATACGCCAAGCCAACGATATTTATACTATAGTTTGGCCTTTTCCCCACTGTTACCGATGTTGAGATTAAAACTCATAACTTATATTTCATTTTGCCCTTTCTGTCTTTAGCGCCAGTTTACCCAAAGGAGAAATTTTTCACAATTTTAACTCTGTCCAATAACTGATTTTTTTTAATTATAAAACTCTGTAAATTATAATTTTTCTCCAGTATTTTCTCAGGTAGATACCTAAATTTATGGAGATTCGTGGAGGGCGAGTCTCTTGATTATTTCATATTATAAACCTAATTGGAATTTACGTTTCCAATAGGGCCTTCCCCCTGTTTCAAATTTAAAACTAATTTAAAACTAAATGCCAATTTACTCTTGTAAAACGGGAGTGTTGGATTAAAATTCGCAAGGGGCGGTGATCATAGTGGTAGTCAACACAGTTAGGGGGATGAGTTTTTGCAATTCGTTAGAGGCGCCATGTTGTAATTGTAAAAGTGGTTGGAGTTAAGCATTCCCCATTGTTCAATAATGCATGTGATTTAGTATTTAGTAGTTGTATAGGGTGGGCGAGACTATCCCGAATGGACACCTGAGTAAATGTCTTTCCTTGTTGTTTACGACTGGGTCGGACCCAGAACATTTGTCTTGGAACAAAAATCTACGTATGATGGTATCGTGTAAAGTTCGTTCGTTGGTTGTTTTGTAGTGAGGCGGTCTGCACCTCACTTGATTAATGACTATCTACCTATCTTTGGTATTTATTTATACACAAAAGAGCGGTTATTTTATCTTTGGGAATTTACCACGACAAGGATGGACCGTTCGACCCCTGCCATGTCTATTTTACTCACAATACAGATTAATTCAAATTGCATTATTAATGGTTTGGAGAGTCTGCCACAAAAGGAGAATATATTAACAACAAAATTTATTAGTCGTCTGAGCGGCTTGTTTTTCCTTTGTCCAGAGGAAATTGCTTTTATGAAAATTTCAATTCTACGGTAGTTTGTGTCAAACTAGTTATGTAGATGCTATAGACATTATTAAAGTTTTACAATTAAAGGAACGTTGCAACACGGATTCCGGATTAACAGTAAATCAGTCGCAGATTATCATAATTCAGAACAAAAATAATCTAATAAAGTATTAGAACATACGTAGTATAGTATGCCAAATGTAATAAGGCGTTATGAAATATCAAGACGATTACCCTCAATAACGATCTAATATTATCAAATTATCGCGTATATAGACGCAGTGGCCCAGCACTCTATAACAACACCCATTACATGGCATTAGCTTTGTAACCGCAGTAATCCAGGTACTTTATAATATCATTAACGCTTGAAAGCTCGCGTGACTTACCGAATTTGATCCTGCTTTGAGTTAACATTTACATATCGCATGAGTCGCTCGAACGTGCTTAATTATATGATAGAAGTACATACATACAAGACAAACTTCGAATTGTTAGTAGAGAATTGGGTATACGCCAAACTGTTGACTTGTTGTTATTCACTTTTAGCAAAGTCTTCCAGAAACTAGTTCTATACAATAAAAATTTATTTGTTGATGTGAAAAATAGGAACTTTAAAATCCGGAATTCAACAAACATTATCCTAGTTTTCAATAAAAGAGATCGTTTTAAAATTCAAAAAGTAAAAAAAAAAATTGCCTAGAATTAAAAATCCGGTAAAAGTGTTTAAATTTTATCAAAAAATTTGTTTGATAAAATCCAAATCACGTTCAACAAACTGATCATTAAAAATAACGTTATGTTTTGATTAAACTGGTTGATAACTAAAGATTATGGTCCTATGTAATGTTTAAGTTAGACAATTTCGGGCACAACTTGAGAACATAAACGTTGAAAGCTATAAGGATATATAAACACGCATAAAGGAGCCATTTCGCGTAACTTTATCGCCATTTTGCTGCTGTTCAAAGCAGACATATAAAGCGTTGGAGGTGTAAGATAATGACAGTTGATAGTCTAATGACGTTGAACTGAGGCTATGTAAACCTATAAGGGTGGTGAGAATGCAGCACACCAATTGCCAAATTAGATTTCAAAATATGAACGGAATTATGGTAGCAATGTCTATACGTTCAAAATGTTTCACAGTGTGCACATTTTGTAAGTTTGTATTATTTCAAGTGGCAATGTTCTCTTCTATTTTCAGTATTTGTTGAGAACATTTCATTGGGTGACTGCTCCCTATAGAGACGCTTTGGGCAAAGAGATTGTTTAACACCATTGAAAATATAGAAATATTATACCATTGAATATAAAGTCTTATCAATATACTTACTATCTACATGTGTGTGTGTATGTCTAGATATGGATAATAACACTAACGGAAGTCTTCGATTATTAGAAAGACAGTGTCGGATAATTCTATTCATGAACCACTATGAGATCTCTTGTTTGTTACAACAAAAGAAGTCAGTAGTTTTGTGTGGGCTTGAATTTGTTTTGAAATGAAAGAAGTTTTAATGAAGATCGCTCTATAAAACTAAATTTTTTATCGTAAACGATACAATGTAAATTTTAGAGTAGAGGACCCCCACTATTTCAAACATTAACTTTAATATTGAAGCATTCTTGGATATTTCAAGTCACTTAGTGAGCGAAACTGTGGTGGGTAAATTCTTTATTAATTACATTCCGTCTGCTATTTGAGCGGTGCTGTGCGATGAGGCTTTCTAATTACGCCAACCAAAATGCTTGCAATCGCTTGGCAATATGCCACCTAATGGATACGAGCCCATAACTCATAGCACCAACGGGTCAAATTAATTTAGGGTTGAGGAAATTGCTCACAATAATTTATAAATATATGACGATATGGATGGAAGGTCTGGGACATTCTAGTATTTAATAAAAATGGAAAACATGATACAGTTTAGGAGTGGGAAATGGGTGAATATCAACGCTCGTATAGGCAATGGAGTGGTTATATGATGAGATGACATCGTATCGACAACACGACTCCCATGTGAGATAGACGCAATACACTGTATTCCTGTTATATCTACCTGTTTTTGGCTTAACTAATATTTTTCGATTATAATTCTAAACAATGGTAAAAAAATAGAAAATAAAGTCACTAGAAAATCTGTTGGTAAACTTGTTTCTGTTTTGTATTTTCACCCCAATAACGATAATATTGGCTAATTTTGGTTAAAATAACCGGATAATATAAGGGTCACTGCAAACAATAGCTTATGATAATCACGTATCATTTAAATTACAAGATGGAGCTCTGGAAAAAAAGGGGTTGTATGTATACGCCAGTAGTCTAGTGTCCAGCATAACAAAACTCGCCATCCCTAGGGAGTAAAGGATATGCTGCCCTCAACCAAAAGGGGTCTACCATAAAAAGAAGGAAAATGATCCATACAATGGCGCATATACCGGCTATAGCCTGTTATGCAAACTATAGCTACTATCTTTTCTATAGGCCATTTGGTTCGCGATGGACAATCGTCGGTTAGGACCTGATTGTCGTTGAGGGACTCATCTAGAAAATTATATCATATAGTAGGGGTGCGTGCGTTAAAGGGGGAATGTTTATGGTGGCCATTCCAACACTTGCGGCAACTAGATAGTGTTATTTCCATAAAATTAACAACAAACAAAAGGATGTCATTTTCATCACACATTTGTTATAGTATGCTTGTTCAGATGGTTTAGAACATGCTATTCTCATATTTAGATGTTGAAGAAAACAGCCAATTGGAACGAAACGTATATTAAACACACCAATATTGTAACAATAGGTAAAACTGTGAAAATTAATTTACGATACGCTAGTTCTCACTTTTATTGTTTTATAAAAACTTTTTAGAACTAAATAGCTCACAGTTGTTTATTCTTATTCTGGAATTATAGTTTCAATTTATGTCTGCAATTTTGACCTCCAACTGTGATTTCACACATTATTTTCAAATTTGGATACCTCTTCTCTTAAATAAAAGCGAATGATTGCTATGGAACATCAAAATACCGACTAAAACAATGAATTTATTTCTACTATGTTCATTTTCGAAAATGTAAAAAAAAGTGGCATTCAGTGACGTAACTTCAAAAATGCGACCTGAAGCAGCCTTCCCTTGTATACTTTAAATAAAGAAATAGGTGGCCCTTCAAAACACTTGGACCTGAAAACATGTCTCACGGTACTTACTGGTGTCTTCTGAAAACGTTAGACACATAGGTTTTCTCTTTACCTACGTATAGTGAACGTAATTTTCTTTAACTATTACGACTTTAGGGCCATGAAGGACAATTTGGCTTCACATTTAGCATTTTAGCGATACTTTAAAGAAAAGAAAGAAGCAAACGGGACAATACCACTTGACAATATCACCTAAGTTCTGAAATCGTTCTCGTTCAGAGATACTGCACTGACAAAGTTGACAGATCTGGAGTACGGTATATAATTGTACAGTCAAGTCTCCCAAATCACATTCGGTTCCCTATACAGTATGTATACGATATAAAGTAGCTTTAAAAACCTGATAAAATAACTGATTGATCTTGCGCTTTGCAATATAAACGAAAGATACAGAGCGAAAAGAATATTGCACTACTGTTTTATTGATTACAACTGACCATTAAATTTAATGTTCATCATAAAACAATCGCTGAAAAAGAGCATTGCTTGCCTATTTAGCAGAAGATATAAAAGTGATTCTACCGTATATACCCAACAATAAAACACAATTAACAAGAATTCTATACAATAAAAGAAAAGATTTCGAAAGTATACCCATTAAAACTACAAAATATAATGAATTATATAAAAAGGCATCGATCATAGTACATTTTGAATTGAAACAATCTAAAAATAGTATGTATTTCTAGTCGAAGACGATGTTATTTTAACCGATTTCTATAACGACATGTTTCTAAAAAAAATTGCGCAGTTTTAGAATACAGTGGGAAACTTCTGGAGCATTCATATTTATTAATAATTCATCTAAAAACGTTTTGATTACGTAAATTGTTGAAAATTAATGTTTCTATACATGAAGAAAAGTATTGCAGCAAATCTGGCAACGTCATCAACTACATTTATAAAAAAGGTCTTCCTAGTGGAACTGATAGACAATACAATTACCAACAATATTTACCTTCACATTGTGATAACTACTGGTTATTTACAATTGTGGCCTTAACGATCAGAACGCCGATAAACGTTTAATTGGTCGTATAGGTGTGGCAATTAGTAACATTTCCTAGATAACAAGTAAAGCTACCGTATTTAACTGATGTACGTTTTGTTGGAGTATGAATTCGAATCATTTAAAAACCAAATATTAACTTTCTTTTGATTTATTTGATTTTCGACACGTTTTTGTATAAAAATCGAAGGTTATTACAATAAATTAACCGTCTTGATAAAAGAACTCTAAATATTTTTATCAGATATGTCATTACGGCTAACAACATTAAGATAAAATTTTGATTCATCAATAGCAGTCTAGTGTGACTATTTCATTGAAATTATCATACTATTGATAACTTGACATTATAAAAATGACTTCAATAATATACAGGCTGTTTATTATTATTAATGTTTTTGACAGACAGTTTTCTTATTTTTGATCTATCCGTCTATCGATTGTTAAAGAAAACCGTAACGGATTATTTGAAGCATGGTAAATCAGATTGCAGATACAAGAAGTAGTTAATTTGCTAAAATTACCCATCTATACTTATCTCAAACATTGATCTACATCGTTTACTATTTACATAGAAATGTACCGTTTTTGTAAATAGAGAAAACTACCGAAAACGCGACCGTTGTTGCTAATTTCCTTTAATTACATTGCAATAACCCCAGAAACACCGTTTGTTTATATAAATATTGGTTATTTTGAGATTATTGCGTAGTTTATGTTTACGAACATTTATCAAATTTTTTCAGTTATCGAATTCGGATAGAATGTAGGTTTGTGAAAAAAAAATCGAATGAAATCTGAGTGTTGTTGTAGGTGAAAAAACGTGTTTTATATAGAATGTGGGCTTTTACACCATTTTAATAAATAACAAAGCTGTGTATGCCAGTACAGTTCCTAATCTATAATTTGTTACAATCATTCAATGAAATTGGAACAAAATATCATAAATAAAATGGAAATAATTGGTTGTTATGATAAGAATAAAACGACGAAAACATGCAATTCGAGTTGGTGAATATGGATATAGACTTTCAACATAAATTACAGGTATACGAGTGTAAAAATGTTTAAATTTTTTTGTTTTCAAATATTTATAGTTACTACCGTAACTTTTAAGAAACAAAAAATGTTTTTTATTTACATTTAACAAGATATTTATTATAACAACTATAAGACACTTGATTTCTTTTGCGGAACCGATTATATCAGAGAATTGTTTTGTTTGGTTTCAATGAATGTTTATAAACATCAAGTCTATGTTTTTTAATTTTTATGATAAGCAGATTACATTGCAGTCAATAATATGTAGGTGTGAATTACAGTAAACAATTGTTAGTTTAGCGCCCTTTATGCAAAACATAAATAAAAATAAAAATATAATTTTAAGTCAATCGAAATGGTTTTACACCCTAGTAAAGCTTCCTTGTCAACAACTCATAAAATCTATATACCCACGATAAGAAATAAAGCTATTCGAATAAATGATGTGTATATGTATGTATATATGTATATAATGCTTGTTATAACATTGTAAAGTTAATGAATATTGGTTTATGAATGATTTTTTTTATTACTTTGAAACGACAGCACTTTTAAAAATGAATAAAGCATGTATACACATACGTGTGTTATAATATGATGAATTTATATTATTATTATTATTATTATTATAATACAGATGAGGTGTGGTGGTAATGTTTATTTTGGCAGTCACGTACACCTATTGCAAGTTTTATTGTTTTTTGAATTGTTTAAATTAATCGTAAAGAAACACATAAATTCATATTATCACTGAAACGTTCAAATTAAATACCAAAACAGTAAATTACAACATTTTACCGATAAATAGTAATAATTATAATAATAAATTTTGTTTAATTATTTTGGAAAAAAATTAATAAAATTGAAAAAAATGCAATATATGCCTTTCACTGTATTTACTATGGATATGGGTGCCGCATTAAATTCCAAGTATTTTTAATTTTTTTCTTTTTTTCAACATTTGATTGAATTCCATACTAAGTTAGTTAGAATAGCGGTCTCATTTATCCTACAGACTTGACCATAAAAAACATTAAATTATTGATACAACCTATACCGATTTATTTTGAAATAAACAAGTAACATTGAAATCAATTTTAAATTATTTTAGCTAAAACATGATTGTATAAAAGAGATAGTAACAACAACATTATAAATAAAATCGTGTGTATATAAGGATTTTGTATTTTTATTTGTTCAAATGTCGGTAATTCAAATGTATACAACAACAATTCCCAATTTAGAAGAAGGCAGACAGAATACGGAATGAAACATGGTTAACAACGTATATCTAGAAAGATACCGGGAATGAATCAAGACGACGATGAGGCAAGTTGTAGGTAGTGTAGCGGTGGTGGAAGAGTGAGACGAAGACATTGTGTAATTTATATCCTGGTTCCTCGATCAAGCTTGTTCGTCCTGGGTTTAAGAGGTACACACACACATACATATACATAAATACATACACTCACACACAGGCAAAAGAGGATGGAAAGCTATAAAATAGTTTGAAGAGGGCCCGGGAGACGTTCCTGGATAACGTGGCCATAGCAGCAAAGTTCGCACTGCATGCATCTCTCGTGCAACATTCTAATATTACAGATTGGAATAGATTTGCAAGTAGGTTTACACATTTATCGCAAATGTAAAAAAATATCATATCAATCTTAAACGATACAAATTTAAGTTTTGCAAAAAAGAAGGGTTCAAATGGACAAAACTTTCACCCTTTTGTTGGAGACGATTTTCTAAAAAAACCATATGGTACACACAGGTATCTAGATTTATTGCAAAAGCCGAACACTTTCCAAAATTGTTGACCATTTTTGTGTTGTTGCCCCAATTATCCTTAACCAAGTCCAACAATTAAATTTTACTTCGACCATTGGAAAACATGTTAATAAATCACCTTATGGTCGTATAACGATCCGTATAAAAATTCAATCTTGTATGTATGTAAAGAAAACGAAAAATCCAATTTTATTTAATTAATGTTCCAGATGACACAATAATCGTTTATTGTTTATCAAATTAATAAATAACTTTAGATAATCTCTATTGAATAAAAATAAATGTAAGAATAATGAAATATTTCTATATTTCGATGAGAAAATAAATTCGGATATTAGAGAACTTAATCATTTCGTCCGAAACTAACTGTTTAGTAAATGATACAAATAAACAACGATTATCATCTATAACAGTCAATATAGTTGGAATGGATGTAGTGAAATTAAATAAAAATAACAATAAGATAAAATATAACAAATAGTGACAAATATAATCGTTTGTAGAATTTATTAAGGTCTGGATAGCGAATGTTCAATAACCGTTATATTCAAAACATTTTGTTTTTATAGCTCATTATTATTATTATTATTATTATCATTATTAATAAAAATTATATTAATTATTATTATAATTGTTATTAAGTGATTACTACTTTTGTTTATAAGCTAAACAAAAGTCAGGCCTGCGCACAATACCTACCTACCTACGTTTAAAACTTTAATCTCTAGAATATTTTAAATAATCGAATAAATAATAATTTTTATAATAATGTGATTGGAATAATGAATAAAAAAATAATGAATTAACCATAATAATAATAATAATAATAATAACAATAATAATGATGATAATAGTCTATTATTATTATTATTATTATTATTGTTGTTATGAAAATATTCTATAATAAATTAATAGATAATAAAGAAAATTAAAAAAAGTTTATGTACCATTGTACTCACCACAGACCACTCGGTCAAATGGGCTCATCCAGTCTGAAAAATAAATAAATAAATATTGAAATTAAATTTAAATTGTTGAATAGAGGTATAGGTATGTTTATTTTATTGTAATCAAAATATTTCAATTCAAATAATATTATGAAATTGTATTTGTATTGAAGGTGCATTTTTATGACTAGTTTTATTGTTATTGCCCACTAAATAGCCATTAAACGCATGTTTTATTAGTATTTTTAGTAGCGATCGAATTCTTCAAATTCAATAGGGAATAAATGGCTTGATTAACGTATAAACATTTACCGTCGGATTACTCTATAGGGTTGTTTTTATTTTGAATTATTATAAAAACAATTTTATGGCTCATATAATTAAAGGTTATTAAATATCATAGTAGTAAGTGCTAATTGAGTATCTTCAATGATATGCTGTATCTTTTTTTTTGTGTGTGTGTTTCTATCCCATAAAAGGGATAGTCTATAAAATGGTTATGTTTTGACAGTTTTATAATGTTGTATATATGACAAATATAAATCATTTACCTGTGATTGACATCCAGGGATATCTGGGTATATCAGGAATGGGTTGTCCACCAGGGGCGGGTGGTTGTGAACATGAATTGAGCGGATCAACAACGGCGCTAGCTGCTTGATGATAGAATTGTGCCGCAACAGCCATTGATGCAGAAGCAGCACTAACAGAACTAGCTGCTGAAACAGCAGCAGCACCATTTTGATGATGATGACCAAGTGTATAATTAACCATTGAATCTGTTGGTGCTACATTACCGGTAAGACCGGCTGTATAACGGCATGATTTATCAGCGGCGGCGGCATCAACAGCGGCCGCAGCAGCCAAAGCTGCTGTACTTGCACTTGAAGAGAAGGCGCCAGGTACCATTGAACCAGAAGCGGCGGCTGCTCCAAATGCAACAGCCGCCGCTGCCTGTTGTTGATGATGGTGGTGGGCGGCGGCGGTCGCCGCTGACACATACGGATACATTCTAGAGGCGGGTGATGTTGATGATGCGCTACTACTGGAATGCTGTGGTGATGAGCCGCTCGGTGATCCCGAGGAGCTGTAATTAACAACGGACGCTAGGCTGGCTTCAACTGATGATGTTGTGGCAGGAGTTTGGAACAGCTGTTGATGATGGAATTGTTGATGGTACTTGGGTAGCATGCTATCAATAATGAATTTGGAACTCATTGCTGACATGCAAGGTCCCGATCACTATAACGCGCACTGTTTGTCATAGTCCATATATGATTATCACAGCACACGCTTTACGATCGCGCACTTAATGCTATTTAAACGGTGTCGTTTAAATAAACCCTATAGCAGAGAATTTCTTACGCGTCCTTCTCTTCTACTTCTTCGAATCCTTTATGACCCATGTATGTTCAGTCTATAGCCCTCTATGCCTTATCCACGGTACTAGAGCGGTAATGGCGCCCCTCCACGACCGCGCCAATCCGAGCAGGTGCGGCCGCGGCCAATGGGGGGC
>JAZBGY010000184.1:74153-93439 GCA_037414755.1 Lydus trimaculatus | reverse complement strand
AGGACAATGATAATTTGAATATTTATCTGCTTTTCATTTTTAGCGATCACGCAGAATCACACATGTATGTGGATGAAAAATGATTTATTTATTCTGTAGATATGTGGTCTTAATGTGAGATAAAATCAAAAAAATCCACCAAATTCAATTCAATCCTATAAACAGGAAAAAATACCTTTTTTCAAATGTTGTCCTATCTTGGTCCTGACCAATTCTTTCAAACGGATACAGCAAATGGCTAATAAAGCGTAATAACAAATTTAAAAGTTTAAATTCCCATTTGTGCATGTTATCATGCTTATTGGGAGATCAATTCACGGATCTGACAAATTAATTTTCAGTTTCTCATGGGATTCGTTCTAACCCTGTTTTACAACAGTCTCAAAATGATGATTTTTATGTTTTCAATGAATGCTTTTTCAAGTAAGAATTGACTTTATTGGACATTTGGACTTTTGTAAAATTCAACCATTAGTATTATTGTCGTTTTTGTTTTTTTTTAAACTTCTGGTAGAATGTTCTACAAATATTTTAAATGTTACTAAAGAATATCTTTCGATCTCACTGCATGATGCACTGCAATTTGAGCTTTTTAAGCTTGTTTCATCTATAAAAAGTAAAATAAAGACGAACCCTTTATTTGTTTTTAGATTTATATTAATATGTTCGTAGAAAACGAAACAAAATTATTATAAATTGTACCATTTAGTTCAGTTTGGAATTTAGTTGATCTTTATCGTAGAGAAACACATTCATAATTTAATTATAAATATAATATTCTTGAAGCAGACTAATAAAATATTTTTTATGTTGATAACACCTGCCCCTACCTATTTATACAATATTATTATTATTTTATATATACCAAAAAAAAGAGTCGAGGAAACCATCTCATTTCATCCTACTACCTACTCTTAATTATTTGTTTGTGTTGATCAGATAAAAGAAATTTTATTATTGTGTTACATGAATATGACGCTGAAACATTAAAACAGAATTTTAATGTTCACACAAGATTGTTAAATATACCTTGACTTCTATTCTTGTAATTGTCTCTACAATAGATCCAGTACAGGATTTTTTAATTTGAAAATTATCGAAAGAAAACTCAGTTTGTCTTCAGTATCTCTCTATATAAATGTTTTTCCTAAATAATAAATAATAACGTTTTTCCTAAATACTTAATAAATTATTCACTGTTATGTTTGTGGAAAATAAGCATTAGTAGTTTGCGTATAAATATAAATGAAGGGCCTGCAATAAAATTAGACACCTGATATCTTTTATATGTTTGAATATATCTACATAAGAGATGTTAGTTAGGAGTGCCTGGAATTAGAAGTGTTGTGCCACATATCAGGGGTCGTGACCTTTAGCATCTCTCTTTCTTTAAGATTAGAAGAGACATCCTCATATATGGCCATAACAGAAGATAAACGACTAAAATGAAATTTTTACCGTATGCCAACATTTCACACGTACGTACACGCACACACACACAAATCAATAAATTAATTGCTATTAAAATATTTTTGTAACATTATTGTTTTTATTGTTAAACTAATTGTAATTTGATCATCTTTCTTTTGGATGAACGAAAAATAATTTGAATATTTCTAATTGGAATATTGTGGATACAACATCATAAATACCCAATAATGGTCAGACCAATTTACATAATAACAATATAAGATATATGATGGTTATATGGAGGATAATAGAATATTTCCATAATGGTCGTGAATCTTCACACTCCCGTTAATACTATTACAAGATTTGTGACTTTAGAGTCGGAAAAAATTGAAATCAAAAACGAGAGGGAAAAAACGAGTTTTGCATATTTTTCCCATATTTCTTTAAAAATATACTAATTTATATAATTGAGAGGGTTGATCTTTGATTTGAATTTTAAATTTTTGCCTAAATTCCCATACGTTAAAACTATACGATTAGAGAAAAAAAATTCCAAATATTTGCCACAATTTTATAATTGAATGATGTTTCATCTATAAAACTCGTCTACTATAAAACAACATTCTACTATAAGTTGAACCAAACAACAACGTTCAGGTTTCGACAATTAAATACAATAAAATTTTATACGGGCTATAAATTTCTATTGCAAATTTCTTTTTTTCTGTGTGTATAAATGTATTTGAAATAAAACGAAAAATTTTAGAAAAATTAACAGAGAAAGAGAAATAATAAATTCTTGAGAATGTGGTATACGTATTTAATTCAGTTTTATGGTTTATCATAATTCATTGCGGTGGGTTGTTTTGAAAATCCTTTTCACTTGGTGGCTAAATACGATGACTTTCAAGGAAGTTGTCTTATAGAGAATGATGGGTGAAAATAGAAAAAGTCTTGTTAATATTGATGATTAACAATCCCTCGTATAAGCAATAACATAAATAATTATATTCGACGACAAAACGTCAATGATCATTGGAATATGGTGTAATTCACCATTGGACTTGATGATTTAAGATGCCCCACATGGGAGATTAATAAATGGATATTTTATTAAAATCGTTTAGTTCCATTATTATTATTATGAACAACAAACAATTCCACTCTATCTATTTTCCAGGGCCGAATCTAATTAAAAAACGCCTTCCTTTCAGATTATCATTGGTTGTTGAACATTATAATTACACGATTGTAAACTATAAAATCAATCATCCTATTAACACTGATTAGAGTGGGAACAAGTTTTCTTATTTTACATTTCCCATTAATAAAATTTAATCAACAATTATGATGATGGTATTGGCCGCCTGTTTTATTTATTTAAGAAAAACTGAAACTAAAAACCAAAATTATTTTTAGCAGCTTGCTAATCTTCCTTTTCCTTCACCTTTCGGTCTTCATCTGTGACTGAAATTTTCAGAGGAAATTGTAATTTTTCCAGTAAAAGAAAACCTAATTAGATTTGATAGGTTTCATTAACTGCTTTCCTCCAACTGATTTGTAATTGAAGAACATGGTTTATTTATGATATTGTTATACATGTATCGTCTTGACCAATTGTATTAGGAACATTTATACCCGCTATAGTAGGGTTTAGTTTTGGGTCGATTCACACGTATCAGTGACGTGCCCAATCCATGCAATGAAGTTCCATTCTTCCCAGTATCAGAATGAATAAAGTCATCATCATCATCAGCAGAGGGTATATCCATTTCTGGAAGGTCTTCCTCGATCTCTATTTCCCATCCTGGATGTTCATTTTGTCACATCGTTGTACTATCTATTATCTCCTCGTCTAGATAAGGGTCTTGTCCACTGCAACTTCAGTGGTATTCTCCATTTATATTTAGTCATTGTTGGTACCATTGCAAAGTCTCATAGACATCCTCCAGTGGGTGGCTAATTAACTATTGTCAACTGTAGTACTTAAACATTTTTTCTTTTTCACTGATACGTTACGTAGACGTTGCGTGAATTGATTCCACTAAACTTTTTACCGTTATAGGACCATCCCCTAAAATATTAGAAAACCTTCCAAAGGCGTAGAAGTAAGTGATTTCTTAAATAGTGTTATGCAGAAACTATTTGCAATACGTTTAACTATTTTCTTAAAGTTGTTAGACTTCTAAAAACACCTTTTTGAGCTGGAACTTATTTTCAGAATGTTTAATTTAAGTTTTATCTGTTATATGTCTTATGATTTGTTGTATCACCAACTGGCTTTACGAACGTTTATGATTTTTACTTATGCTTGAATGTTTGTTATTTGTTAAATACTGGTAAAAAGACCCACCCACCCCCTACTGGTACAAACCCATCTGCGTAGACTCTCGCCTCGATAAAACGTCCGACCTATAGGTTTGCTTATGCTAAGTTGCTCTTTTTAATCATGACTGATGTACACACTTTTACCCTTTTCATAGGGTCTATTTGCTTCTTCTCGAATAAAAATATATTTAACGATTTAGCTCAACTATTATTGTTATTACTCTAGTTGGATGATTACAATTTGTGGCGTTGGGGAATTAGCCTTGATTAATATGACTTCTTGCTTACTAGTTTTAATCGTTTTGTATATATGCTAGTTGGACTTACAGGAAGTAATTGTGATAAGAGAAAAAAATGTGTTATGATTTATGCATTTATTAATACAACAAAAACAGGGTGAACACAATAATTATTAATTAACAGTTTGACAAGCTACTTTGAAACATACAACTTCTTTTCCGTGTTGGTCGTTATCTACAATTGAGAATTCCAAATCGAATGGTATCTGTAAAGAAAATTCTTCTTTATGATTATGTTCTAATAATTAAAAGAAAAACTATTACCTGAGGGAAGGCTTTGTTGATATTCATGCCCAAATTGTATTTAACCAATTGATTAGGTTGGAGAGGACATGCTCCATTTTTGACACCTTCACAAGCATTCTTTTGACCGAGTGGATAAGGAACTTTTTGACCGGCTACAGTAGCTACAGCTTTTGGTGCGATATTTTTCAATACGGATGCTGAAAATTTATCAAATTTGTTATTATTATTATTATAATAATTACAATTTGTTGATACATACGTGATTTGAATTCCATATCAAGTGCAACATTACTTCCTAATTTAAATTTACATGGTGGTTGATTGCAGTTTGTTATGCTGACAGTTGGAAGGACTCCCGATTTGCCTAATTTTCAATTTTGTTTTGATTAATTTGTGCTTTGTGTGTAGAAAATATTTATACTTACAAGGCTTAACAACCGTGCCATGGGTTGAATGGAAGCTTATTAAGGCAATTAAGAGAGTTAAAGCAAAGCTTTTTAGATACATGTTGGTTAAATGATTTGAGAATCTACTGAATTTTTACATGACTGTTTGATGCTTTTATAGTAGTCTTATCATAGAATTAGCTGTTGAACATTATAATTAGATGATTATAAGCCATAAAATCTTGTTAATACTGGTAGAGATTATAAGATTTGTTGTTTATTTTTTTTCAATTTTAATTTTTCCATTAATAGGATCTAAGTGATTGAATATGATTCGTTATCGTTCTCTATATCTATTGTAAATTGATTATTTTCGCGTACCAGGTGGAACACTTAACACTTGGAGATGCAGGTGCGCAAACATTACACAATATCTCTGTCTTTTTATATATTTGTCGAGAATATTGTTCACATTTACTTAGGCGTCATATTGTAATTATCATAAATAAACTGATTATTATCTAATGCGAATCATTCGGTTAATTTCTCACAAAATCCCACACAATCTTGTGTGTCCATTAACGGGCAAATTTTTTGCTTATATACATACATACAAAGTATTAATGTTGTTGTTGTTGTTGTTGTTGGTAAAAATTTTTTATAAAATTTTATCTATAATTTTGTCCCACAACTAACAGTAATGCAGTTCGTGCTAAGTTTATAAGAATGCTGATGGCAACAACGATAACAATTCCCACAATGAAATTATCCTTCTAGCTAAGGAAAGTTTGCTAATATTTTTCAAATACTACATTATACATAGTTTTCTTAAAGAGTGAACTGTACGTGTTTATTGTATTGAAATTACTTTTTACTTCTTTTTAAATTAAAATCTTCCACGAAATCTTCTTGTTGTTTGTGGAAACTATTTAGAAAAGGCATAGAATCGATGAATTGTATAAACACCATTAGTTCCTTCATTCAAGTTATAAATGCAAAACACTTTTGAATATCTGACATAACTTTCAACAAATCTGTTACGTACTCTCAATCCTCTTGTTTTATGCAAATAAACGAAAGATGATATCTTTTAGGAAATGAATAGAACAAATGATCTTCGATTCATTATAAAAAATCTAACCATAAGTAATCAAAAAACAATCCATAATTTAGAAACGAAATTTAAGATCGATCTACTGTCAACTAAAATCTATCATATTCAGTACTCACGTCCAGTTAGAGTTGAAGAAGTAAGAGTTTCATGAAAAACCGAAAACGTTACAACTAATAGCTGGGACGTCAAGTCAAAGTTGTACTTCTAAATCTCATATGTTGAGTCAAACTTTTCCGGACCTCTTCTTCTCTACAATATTAATCAATTCGAGCACAGTTTTATAGTTATTGTGTGTTATTTATGTTCTAACAATAAGACAGAATGATTGCAATGATACGTTGCAGAAAGCTTCAGTAACCTGTGCACCTGTAATCGAGGAACTGTGAAGCTCACCCAACAAGCTTTCTTAACATTCAAGTTTATAATAAAAATTCCCGTTAATTACGCGGTTTTTTTAAACTAGACAAGTTTTCCTTTTTGGTAAATACCGCGTTTTAATTTTGTGAAAAGACTTTAAATATCCAGCTAAATACTTTTATTAACTTGTTCATTGAATGTTTTCCTGTTTTGTATTGAAGAAAAATGCCTACCTAAATGTGGGTGTGTAATATAGTCGAATTGGTATATAGTTGTATTATAACTCGTCAATTTTTCAACATTGCATCTTTCCGTGTTGTCTAGAAGATATATGAGCATATTATCGAGTTTTAATTAAGCAATTCTCTCTCATCCAAGTCTCTAAAGTCTAATAAATTATTGAACTTTTTAATTTTGTAAATTAAACACAACAGTTGAATGACTAGAGGAGAAAAAAAAATTATATAAATCGAGAAAATTATTTGAAACATTTATCAAAACTGCCGCCTACAATTAAAATTTCAATATATTTTAATTAATTATTAAAAAAAATATATAATTATTTCAATATTTTAATTGTTCTATTTTGAGCATTTTTATGGGTTCTTTTCAATTTTTACGTAAGTATTCAGGTTTTTTCGCCAGACCAAAAAAACGAGAAAGAATAAAGTCGAGCTAGATAATTTAAAAGTTGACATACTATGTTGACCTTTTCCCGCAAAAATCCATCGTAGCATCGTAATTCATCTATGAAACGACTTTGGATTTTTTTTTTCGTCATCATCCAACAGTATTAATGGCCATATTTGTATGCTAATGCCCAGTTTGAACTGTCACAAGGTCCAGTCTTGGGTCATTTTAAATGGCCCGATATCCGAGCAATATGATGCTCTTTTCAAATAGGATTACCAGTTTTTATGGTGTCTGGTAGACGAAGAAAGCACAGTGTACCACCGGCTATCCACCACACATACCTACAAACAAATAAATAACCAGCTAGAAGTCCTTATGAAAATATCTGCTTTTTTATTTAAACAAAAAAAAAAAAGGAAAATTTGTAAAAAATATCATCGTTATCATGATGTAATGATGGCCTTGATATAATCATTATGTAGATGCAGATTTTAATGATATTATCATTATTATTGATAAGAGACATTATGGGGCGGGACTTTATGATTTGATGGGCGGTTTTCAACAAGAGATATTGTTTTTATTAATACAACAAGGCCATCGATAGTCGTTGCAATTCTCTTATACATAGGTAGATAACATATAGATATATAAATTGCTATTTATTTGATTCGTTCTCTGATCATGATTATGATGATGATGATGATGATGATGGGATGGATCAAGTTGGTGGGTGGCCTGTTAGACTTTAAATATTATAATATGTTGAGAAAGATGACCGCTATCGAAACATTTACTAAATCACACATATATTCATTAATATTAATGTTGCATAATTAATAATTTCTAATCATAATGTTCTGTATTCGAAAGGACGTATATTGATTTTGTATTTTTTGATTTTGATTTACTTTATTAGATTTTTAATAAATAAAATTATAATTTTATGAAATCGTTTACGTACATTTAAATTTCTGAAATAAATAATAAACTCTTAAATTAGAATTTCTATTACATTACTATTTCGTAATTAAAGTGTGAAACTGAATTACTAGACAGTTCCGATATTAGTTATTAAATTGAAATTGTTGCTACGAGAACATGTTCTGTAACTGTTCTTTTTTTTACTGGACATACTGCTAATCCAAAATACACTTGTCTTTTAATTTACACTCCACGATGTTTCCTTTAAGCCAGACTACCGAAATAATTTAGCATAGGAATCATATTCGCATTACAAATTGGTTGTATGGGTTATACAGTATGCAGCAGTAAACTAGGTACGTATAGCAAAAAGCATCGGCGATACCCACACTCATTTCTTCCATATAGAAACTAGTCAGCCAATAGTGTAAGAACGGTAATTGTGGACGCCATCTATCGCTAGTTTATTGTATAAACACCATTAATATTTTGTGACAGATGATAAACATTCGCTGTTATCAGCAACATTACGAAATATTTCTCAAAGCACTTTGGTACATTTCCAGGCAACTGTATCAGACAAAGATCCAGTTTCTTTTTATGAGAGTGGGTGGTAGTGGTGAAGCTTTTGCTTATGCTGTCGCATACTGTATTCCATTAGGCAAGTTGTGGCGAGTTGCTTTATTGTTCACACCTAACCAATCGACGGGCATGGATTTTTGCCTAGTGGAAACACGAGCTAACAATCAAGCTTTTATAGACAAGTACGACAAAATCAGAGTTATATTGATCTCTTCTCTCTCTCCTGACGATTGTTGTTCGGTTAAAGTCAGAGAAAACGGCGTTAAAAAAATTGAAGTTTGAACTTAATTTTTGGCAAACAAGCCTTTTTACTAAACGTTTTAGTTTTGATTATTTGACTTATTGTGAACACGTCGTTTTGGTTGTTTTACATACGAATTCCAGTAGAATTTTAATATATTTAGGCCTAAGGCACATTTTTCACCAACAATAATTTAGAAATCTTTAAAATAACTGTCTCCATAATTGTGAAAAATGGTTTAATCGAGGCTATTTTAATAATTTATTTGAATTTTTTTCTCTGAAACCACATTTTCACTAACAATAAGACCATGTTTAGAAAAAGAAACAAACTGGGTCTTATTTCTAAACATGTAGTTTTCAGCAGATGATTTTCATCTTCCACTTAATTTAAAGAAGTGCAAATCGATTATTCTAACCACTGATATGTTGTCTCTTGTCCGTGTAAATAAAATTTCCGGAGCTTTATCTAAAATGCGCGAAACATGCGTGCTTTAATCATTTTGGACTTGTGTAACAAAGGGTTGCTTCCGTTATCAATTTTCTTGCTAGAAAATCCATCATTCCACAATAGCTATGGTTACATTATGATACCTAACCATGTGGGAATAAATGGAAACTTTTGTCTTGGAAATAAGACCATGAAATAAAATATAAATGTTTTATTAGATTTTTAATTAAAAATTCATTAATCTTCAAGGATTAAAGTCAATATTAGAAGAACAAAACAAATTTAATTCAATTTTTCAGGAAATTAACATCTTAATATTGGAGAGAAAGGTCAAAATTAAAAAAAAAATACTTGTTTTATTTTAAAAACGGTAAATACCGTTCATTATTTTTGATTTTATTGAATAATTAATTATTGTTTAGACACAAAATTCGCTATTAACAATATAATATTTGATAATATTCTGTTAATTTATTCGAAATATCCTTTAGAAAATACGTTTGTTATCAATTCCATTAAGAAAAAAAGCTAATTTTTCATATTTTTATTGTTATTATTATTAGTCTTATAAACAATTATTTAAATCCTTCTCTTTTTCGTTTCGTTTCTGTAACATTTCATCGTTTTCTTCTTTTCTTTTTTCGAGTAATTAAAATATAAGTGTGGGTCGAAAATTATACAATTAAGACGATAATAAATTGTAGAAATGACTAGGACATTAATTCTACGCAGGTGGATTATTATCGTAGAATGACAAGAATTCTTGTCCCTCGTAGTTTCCATTTTTGATTGTAATTAATTTATTTATGTGTAAATCATCAATTTTACACAAATTTGTTGAATTCCTATCAATAAGATATTTCTGCATTTTATGTAATTATTAATAATTTCGTAACGATTACATCTAATCGAAACAAGGTAGGTTTTTTCGTCCAAAAATCAGCTAAATGATTTTTTGGAATAATTAACGGCATCCTTTATAATCAAAAAAAGACGTAGAGAAACTACGAACATAAAAAAATTTATATCTTCTAATTTACTGTCAAATGTTGCCTGAAAAAAACACCATTTCAAAAATTAACAAGCCAGTTAATTCCGACTAGCAAAAATACTTTATGGAAAGCAAAAAAAAAAAATAAATGAGAATAATTTTCTCAAACAACAATGTTTACATTCCATTTGATAATTGAGATAAGGATTCAACTTACAACACAAATTGAAAATAAATAATTTCAGTTGTTGTTGTTGTTGCTGTTGTTACGCCCACTAACATTAAAAAGGCAGACAGGCAAATATCGGACCATAAGTAGAACAAATTTCTTGTTTTTAAGATGATAATGATGATTATATTGGAGAAATTTTTGTTTGAGAAGAAAAATAATATAAACATTGTTAATTCTGCGAAAGTTTTTTTTTTTTTTGGTAGTTATTATAATCAAGGACACTCATTAGAAGAATTAGCTTAAGGCTTTTGTAAATTTAAACATCCGCTACTGTTCGTATAACGACAATGATCCTTTGATTATGTCGTTTATAGTTATAGTCATTCATAAATAATATTTTTTTTGGTCTTAATAGAAAAAAATTAAATGTTAAACTCATTAGATTCCAATTAAATTTTTTGCCTGGCTGAAATTTCAAGTATTTCCACCATATCGAATCACATTACGACTTTACACTAGGATGTTGGTGTATGAAGTTCGGTGTTTTATGTATCAGAAACGCGGTAATCTTCATGCTGTTGTTTGTGCAACCTAACAAGAGTCTGCTGTACCCTTGCAATGTGGGTGAATCTCGTTAAGCTCATCACAAACGTTTTTGCTCGTAAGTCTAATTTATCATTAGTGTTAATGTTGTACTGATGTGATAAAATTGCTCCAAAATAATTAGTAATACTCAAGTAAATTGTTGTTAAAATGAAGAAGAGATGGGTAAAAAATTGGAAACTTGAAATCTTGTGCGCTCTCGCAATACCTTAAAATACGGTTTTATAAGTTTAATTTGGAAGGAAAGTCGTAGAATATAAATCAGTGATCTTCAAACTTTGTCGAATCATCGAACTCATAAAACTGTATTTTTTTTTATAGTAAAGTAAAAGTTGAATGTTGCATATACTACATTATGCGAGAAATTGTATTTGACTTGCTGAACTTTTAGAGGTATTGCATGGAAACCCCACCGATCTGTGAAACATAGTTTGAGGACTAATGATCTAGAATCTAGATTGAAAAATTTGCTTTCTTTGTTGCTGATATCCAGTGATCGCCCCTTAATGGTAAGATTAACCTAAACTGATAAGAATAAGCGGATAATAGCAGTCTGTTATAATAACTGATCATAATGGAGACAAGGGTGTACGGTGTACACAAACTATAGTTTCTTTTATTCCATTATCTTTAATAACGGTATCTTTTTTTGATAAACTAATTTTTTCAACGTCAAAACGTCCAAAAAAAGCAGCTAATTAGTCATTAAGACGATAAGTTAGCTGATTTTTTTTTTCAGAAATTTAACGGTATTCGTTATAAACGGCTGCATATGGCTAATTTTTGATTATATAATTTCGATAACAATAATGATATTGAGCGGCTACCACTGTATTTTGAAGTGTAAGAAGTTCAACGAAATTACAGCGGCCTCTCTCAAGTACCAATCGTTAGACCGGCAGTATATTTGGCTAATTTAAACAATTGTAGTGTAGACACCATATGTTTCGAATCTTATATTAGAAAAACGTGTAACCTAGTTGAAGGTTGCTGAAATGTATGATCAAACTGTTTGAGGACCGGACGTCTTCTACATTCACAGACTATTTCTACGATTTGTGCTTTCTGGGCTTAGAATCATCATCGGGATCTACTCTTTTCAGATATTTACGATTAAACTACTATTTCCTTGCATGGAGATAATTCCATTTGTGAGCGATGGTGATGATATAAACCACTAACTACCATCTACGTTATTACTTGCATTTCTTAACAATCATAAAACCGTAATATGTAATTGCAGTTAACCCTTTATCCATGCTACATCAATTATGTACGTTTTTCCGACTTGATTTCGAGAGATATAACAAAAATTCACATAGAATTTAAATTCTATACAATGTACGAATGAGTAAAGTGTATTATATGGGCTGCAATTTGCTTAGCAAACCGACTACCAATTAAGTCAGGAAGTGAGTGGTGATCAGACAAATGGGTCGTTATACTTGCACGAGCTTTTCAACACATTAGAAGTTAATTCCTTATCTTTACCAATTAATTTTTATCATTAAAGAATAATTTAAAATACCAGTTATTATTTGTTAGTACAACATGAATATTACAAGTCTATTCATTAGAAATTCATCTGATTATCGTAATTTGTAGCAATCATAATAGAAGAGTCTATATTTGAAAGCATTATGTTAGAATGAAATCAAAAGTTTTACATATCATTACACTAATACGACTTAATGATTATAGAAAATTTGAATGGAATAAAAAATAAACATTAAATATTTTCAATTTATTATTTTTTTGTTTTCATAACAATGTCTATACAAGCATACACAAAAACAAACGTCATTCGCGCACGCATTCAACTGGCCCAAGTCCCCAAAAAATTTTTTTCCTCCTCTTTCAACAAAACAAACATAGGAATTTGCATTATCAGAACAGAATTACAGCAAAGCCACGATTATTTTAGAAAAAAGAAAAACGAAATCCGCACACGGAAACAAAAACAATAAATGATAATCAAGAATTTGCTGCAATTATTCAACAATAAAACATTTAATAATTAATTGTAATTATACAAAATATTTGTAAATAGACTGTTAAAATAATAATAATAATAAAAAAGAAATGCCCAAAATATTGGTGGTCCCCGCGGTAATGGGAATAATTTCTAATAAAAACTAGAGGAATTTTAATACTAATTGTAATCAGAAACAATCTGTTTACATGTACAAGTGTATAAATAAATTAAAATAGAATAATAATTATAATAAACAGATCAAATCATAGATCCAAATATTGCACTGCTCATCAATATTTACAAATAAATCAAAATAGTAATATAATAATATTAATAATAATAATAATAAGGAATAAATTATACTGGCCAACCGTATTCACAATTTGTTTAAAAAATTTTATTTTGATAAATTATGAAGAGCAGCTGTTGTATCACTAGAATCGTTTAAAAATTACAACTATACAAATATACAAAATAATCCCAAATATTGATAATAAACATAAAAATAAAATAACAAATTCTAGAAAAAGCAATACTAAAAAAAAAGCAGAGTACCTGTAGTGTAAAAAAAAAAACAAACAAACTATGAACTAGAATAACAAATATAAAGTGTAGTTTATGGTAACGTAACGCAACGTAATATTTACAAGGGAAACAGGCAGATTTTTTTCTTATCAATAAATTCGCAGGAACATGGAGGACATATATGTATTTTTTTGTTTTTGCTTTTTAAATATATGTGTTTGATCGAGGCCACCCATAGATTTGGCCTTTTGCTTTGAATGCAATATGGTGCAGTTAGGCGCACACGATCGACACTAATAGCTGCCATCATCGGGGCAAGATTAATGGTCCGTAGTTGGCTTAATAATTACGTTAACGATACGTTTAGATTGGAAGTTGATAGACGATTAGTGTATAGCTGTAAATAGGAGTGCTGTTGTTGTTGTTGTTGTTGTTGTTGTATGTATAGAATATGTCTGTGATAGTTTTGTACGCGATATATATCCGCACCAATAGCCCATCAATCAATCCAGGGGCGCATCTATATGAAATGTAAAGAGAGATAGGGGTCATCCCAATTGTATCCGAGGTCAACATGTTGATTAAGCCTTGCACATTGAACTTGTGTTGTTCCTTATTTCTTAAGTTAATCCGTCCCGAGTGTATCAGTCAACGTCACAACCTTTCAATAGATGTAATCACAATTCCCACGACCTGATTCAAATCAGGACTATAATAGAATTTTTCTGCCTCCTACCCTTCGATTATCAATTGTTTCTTTTTTTTTTTTTTTGTTGTTTTGTTTTTGTCTATATATTATTAAATATGTAGGTAATTATTTAAAATTGGAAAGTAATAAAAGTCACACGGCGCTCCAGGTACTCCAAATGTTGGAACACACAGTGGTGGTCGCACTGTAGATTTATCACACCTTTGTAGTTAAGTCTAGTGGTGTTGGCCTGTGAATTTTCAGTCTCTTCAATTCCCTATCCGATTCACATTCACTTTCTTCATCAGCTTCACTGCCAGCACCACGTTCTGTTGCCACAGAACCACCAGAATGTTCACTATGTGTCGGTGATGAACCACGATCACTTGATGTTTTCATACTTAAATCAATTGGATCTTCTTGTATTGGTGATGATGAAGCAGCTGGTGGTAGATCATTTTCAGGTGTTGGTGAACGTTGTGATTGTAATACAGCATCAAGAAAAACACGTTTACTTAATGCATCAACAGTAGGATTTTGATTTCTTATTAAACGATTATTACTGGCCGGTTGTAATAAACCAGGATATAATGGTGGATAACCAGGTGGAAATAATAGACTATGTGGTGGTATAAATGCTGGTGGTAGTAAACCAGGAAATATTGGTAAACGTCTAGCATCACTAATTTCAACTGATGAATCCGAATTATGTGATTCTGGTGAACTGACTGATGGTGATGCTGAATTTTTATTATATTCATCTAAACCAAGTAATAATAATTCTTCTTGTGTTCTTGGTAGATGCATTAAAGGATTATGAATATTACTTATAGTCTGTCCTAATAATCTTAAATCAATTTGATGGCGATGTGGCGATGATGAATCTCTAGTTGGTGGTCGTAAAACTGGCGGTAATGGTGGTATATTGTGTGGTTGTTGGTGTTGTTGTTGTGAATTTTGTTGTTGATTTTGTTGTTGTTGTTGTTGATGTTGTTGTTGTTGTTGTTGTTCTTGTAATAAACAATGAATTTTAAACCAATTGGAACGACGACCATATCGTGAACCACTTTTCGACATACCAACCATTATACATTTTCGTAAACGGCACGCCTTACATGCCGTCCTATTTTTCTTATTAATTATACATTGTGAATTGTTTTTGCATTCAGTTATTGAATTAAGATTGTTGTAGGATCGTCCAAAGAAACTCTGTAAAAGAAAAAAAAAACGAATAACAATGATTCTTTCCTCTCTATAATAGATTTAAATTGAATGTTAGTTTCCGTACAATATTAGCAAAGATAACAATAATTACATTTCCGGTTAAGTATAGGAGATGATGCAATATCGTCTTTTTTTTTCGTATTTTCTCTCTCTTTATTTTCGTATTTTATGTTACAATGCCACAATAAAAGTGAAATTGTGGGGCGTTTAGTTTTTTTTTTGTCTATTTTATTGAGGGTCGGATCGGATTGTTAACCATCTAGAGCACTAGGTCGGAAGAATTGATGATGTAAGATGTGGCGGTAGTCGTTGTTTGTGCTCGGGTTAACTTGCATGTAACGCACTTTAGCACTTTCCCCGCACCTAATGCTCTACTACCCAACTGTGTAATCGACGACTAATTGTATGCAATTACATTTGAATTGAACGGACGCCGTTATGTAAATATAGAAACATAGGGCCGGACACAAATATATAGAATTAAAAGCTCACCACCACAACTTTCTTATTATTTTTACATAAATTTTAAAATATTTTTAAGAATGTCGTTATATTAGAATTATCATGTGGATGTTCTGTTATTGTTAAATTAGTACACGTGACGTATGTCCTCTATTTAGTTACGTCATCAACATCAATTTCTGACCCATTCTACCATGAAAACTCGGCCAGATTATTCGGTCGGTAATTCTTTTTCTATTGTCATACTGAAAATGGTTTGCTTGTCTATATTGCAATTGAATTTGTATGTATGTGCAGTATAGATATCTATAAAATTGCGTGCGTTACTTATGTAATAATAAAATACACACACACACACATACAGAACAAATAATCGGAATTTTATGCATACAGTACTAGTTATTAATGGATTATTGTAGTTACGTTATTTGATATGTCTGAAATGACAACATAAACAAAAACAGGCTAATGAGTGTGATTTATTTTGTATTATTTTATTGTTGTTATTACAATAGACTTATTTGAATTATGCAAAAAAATAACAAGCCATGCTCATGAATCCGATGGTGGATTTTTCGAATTTATCACTTACACCAGCATACTGTTCCTAAAACAACTCAACTGGGTACGGGATATATTCGTAGTATAACAGGCGAGTCATTGTGGCATCACTATAAATTCACTGGAATTGGATCAGTAATAAAGTTTGGAAATGTGATTAAAGAAATTAAAGGTCATTTGGTATATTTGCAATAACAAAACCAAACGATAAACCCATTTTTATAATATTTTGAACGATAAAACGGCTGAAATTCAACACGCATAATAAGAATAATAAACAAATTAATGTCAGTCCAAACAAGAAAAATTCGTTGGGTGATTAACATTCTTTAAAGAGATCTTTATGTATTGTTACGTCAATGGGTACGTGACAAAAAACGAAAGTTGTATTGATATGCTAAATCAATTTGATTATATTTATAACAATTGGCGAAATTATTGTTGCAATAATAAAATAAATTAAATGAATAAGAAATAATGTTGGTAAAAATACTAACCTTACATCCTTCACATGTAAATGCACCAAAATGGAAGCCTGCTGCCGGTTCTCCACATACTTTACACGTTTGATTCATCTGTAAATGATCGAAAAAAAATACGTAAATAGAAAAACGTGGTATTATAAATGGTATAGTAAAACAAGAAAAAAAAATGATTGACGGCGTGTCTAATTACACCATTACGCCTAATCTAACTATTAATTTAACATTTAAAATTATGGGGCACATAATTTTTCTTTATTGTTTCTGTTCATCTTTGAAACTGAAATTACCTTAAAATAATTCGTTTCTAATTATTCGCCTATTGTTTACGGGAATCACAATAAAACTAATAATAAACTTGATTTACCTAGATAAAAATAAGTGTACAAATCAATAAATAAAAACATTATTTGACCGTGATAACTATAACAGAAATTCTCTGTTGTGTAAATTTTGTGTTTGACACGGTAATAATAATAACGAAACTAAAAGTGTTGATTTTTCTAGCGGAACTTAGAAAATTGGTTCAATGGTATTTATGATTACATATACAGATCTATCTATCCTATATTGATGTATTTTCTTGAAAATGATTTATATTTCTATAGAATTTTAAATAATAGTAATAAAAAAATGTCAAACCACCTACAAGTGAATCGATTCTGATTGTTCTATAATTGCTAGTTGTTGTTGTTGTTTTTTTTTTTTATTCTAGTTTAGGATGATGTTACAAAATTTGTCGTGAAACGAAGCATGAAACGGAAAAAACAAGATCAACCATTAATATTTAATAATGCCGATATAAATGGTTTCGCTTTTTCTGTTTATGTTTTTGGATATCGGCTTTGTGGCTTCTTTTAAGTTTAAGATCAAATTGTGTAATTCGGTTGGTAATAGAATTAAACAAAAAACACAAATCGGTGTTATCAATTTAGAAATCGTAAAGAATTTTTAAAATAGATTCAAGGAAAGTGAAAAGCATTGTTTTTTGTGTGTTTTATATTTTCGTTTTCTTTTATAAAAAAAAAAAATAGTTGTAATTCTCATGACCTGTCCGTGATTCGATTTTCATGCATATATACATCTGCACAAAACACCTCCTTTATTCAATTATATTAAAGTATTGTCGTCGACCTGTTTGTTGAAATTGAGAATATGTGAATTATGTCGTTGTTTAACCTTCTAAAATGTTTATTAAATATTAAAAGATTGTACAAAAAAAAATAAAATTGAAAGAATTTTAATAAATTTAAATATCTATTACGACATTTTCTAAATCGATGCAAAATTACTCAATTTTCTAGTGTCATCTTCAGATATTTTAACTTTAGAATGTCACCAGATCTTGTTCGATTACAACACAATAGTCAGATGGATGGCCTATTTTTATTTGAGATTTCAAAAAAAAACAACGACTAAATCTTGAAGAATCCTTTACTATGAATTGTCGGGAAGTTGCCTCATTTTCATAATTTACAACGAGGCCATCTTCATATGATCTCTTTATGTACTTTTCTAAAGATTAAAAAAAGTTTCCAGTGTAAGAGGAGAGATTTTAAGATAAATCAGTATTACATGTCTGTTGTATGTGGAATTATTGTTCGAATCTTTTTTTAAATTTGTTTGATTAACAAGAGATTTTGGTGAAATTTCATTTTAATAAAACATAAATGTTGGATAATATTAAAGATTTAGCGACTGACAATTTGCGTCTATTGTATTTGAAATGAGACAGCAGAAATTTTTGTGTATTGTTACATATCCAAGTCCAATTTCCATAACGAGCTGTTATATATTTGAACATATAAAAATGGGTTATAGCTTACAACCAAATGTCAATTATAATCGAAAAGCAACATATCACATGATGATACTCCTTTTTTTCGCTCTCTTTCACTAGTTTCAAACATCATCGGGGCACGTTTTTAACAATAATATTCGTTTCTATAATAAATCATTTCAAATTACTAGTTTGATGAAAAGCATTTATTCTCATCGTCAAACGGGCGTTGATGCAATTATAATAGAATTCTAGTCAAGAATAGTATATTAAAAAGACGAAAAAAATAAAATAAAATAAAATGTATATACTATCAACATCTGTCTGAAATGAGATGCCTTTTGCATGTGAATTTACTCTTTTCTTATGTCTTTTAACAATATTATCATTTAAATAGGAGAAGAAAAAAAACCCATATTATGTTGTGTACACGTCAAGGCTCCTCAAACACCACACTGATATTAACAAGAGCTTTTAAAATTGGAATGAGTGAGACCTTGTAGATCTAATTACAAATTACAATCACGATGTTCTTGATTATACAGTCCACTTGTTAGATGTTATATGGCCTTAAACTATTATTCAAATAAATGAGGAAATCAACAAAATAAATCCGACCAACTGCGGGAATCTTTCTATATACATATACGTGTGTGATAGTTTATGATTTTGTAGGTGGATATACACCACCCACACACATACACACACAATACCATGAGATTTTGGTCAAGGCAACAATTTTAAATTAATTTTATAACAATACAACTACCCCAATTCCCCAATATATGAATTTCGTCTGCAATCACTAGTTTGTTAGTATTAGACGAATTTTATGGACAATTGAATTTGT
>JAZBGY010000184.1:0-74126 GCA_037414755.1 Lydus trimaculatus | reverse complement strand
TATTTGATAGAAGAAAAAGACAACCCAGAGACGTTAGTTGTTTGAATGATGATGATGACTATGCAGGAAATCACTAGACCGGTGAAATGCAAACATACGATTCTGTCATGTTATTGGGAGATCGTTTAGGTGTACGAATTTTTTTGATAAATTGATAAATTATCGGATGATTTAGCAAAAATGAAATTTTTAACCGTTTACAATTTGCACACAAAATATTTAGGGCGTATAGATATTAATAGATCATAGGATTCGATTGGCAGAGCTTTCATCGATCACAACTGATATTACTCCCCATACAGAAAGAAGCAATACTTCTTTTAAATAGTAGGGACATGGAGAAAGTGAAAAAAAGCTCGGGTAAGCGTGAACATGTGTCCTTCGTTCCAGTGTTGCACTTTGCGGAAGTTGATCGTAAGTTTTACATAAAAAATGTATTTAAGACAAAATGAACACATTGAAACTGTTTTGCCTGATTGAACAAATCGTTTAGTTACATGAAAATTGGAGTGCATATTCTTCAGACACTCAAAAATCTGTATATAATTGTCACTTTAGGGTAAACTAATATGGAATTGTAGATTAATAAAGCTCTAGCGGACTTGAATTTATTTCAAACTAGGAACAATAAGTTCGATTGTTTTTCTTAAACAACAAAGATTTCATGTTTATTTTTGATTATTTGAAAGAGATAAGTAAAATCTGGATCAAGTTAGCCATGAAAGTTTATCTCTATGTATTTATCACGATAATAGTTGATTTTCAGGAAGTTGAAGATTTTTCAAACTTGTAATAATTAGCGTTCTACTTGATCATACTGTACGTTTGATAATTATTGAATATCTTTGAATTTTCCCGATAAATCTCGTTATTTTTTTTTTTTTTAAATTAGTTGGTCATTATTACCTGTATATGTGTACGTATATAGAAGATATAGAAAGATATAAATGTATAGACCGTAACAAATTTTATATGGAAAAATTCCATATTAAGTTGGAAAAAAGGACAGGTAAAGATCACGATTGTTTCCACCTACTATATAATGAGTAGATTAAAACAGCATCATAGAAGACGGAAGATTGCCGCTTTTGATCAAACGTAGAGGTGTTGAATTGAGGCTTCACGATGTCGAAGAAGGCTGGACCGTTTAGTATATGACGTTCTTCTTCAACTTTTAAAGTTCTGCCCATCAATCATTTTACATATACATATACACTGATCTAGATCTCTTTGTTGTTGTGCCGCTCTTACAAATGAATAAGACAAAACTTCTAACAACATCAACAACAAACCCCTTTTAATGAAAATTACTACTAATAACAACAGCAACAACATATGATTCGAATACTTACAGTATAAAGCCGTCAATAAACTGCAACAACGAATAACTTCCGTAATTAAAATCAAAGTTATACGTGCAGCGTGAAGTATTCTGACAGCAGTTTCAATAATGTTTCAGTGTTTTGAGATATGAATATGGCTTCTTGTAATTACTACCGTACAGAATTTAACGATTATTCGTCTTTAATCCATTATAGCTTTAAATTATAGTGGAGATGTTCTCTTGGTAGATTTTAATAGAATAACTGGATCATGGTCTTGTTGTTTGGTCTCATTCGTTTGGTCTTGTCGCACTCAATTTAAAATTTTGTTTTTTTTTTTTTAATCAACTATCAAACATACGATTAATTTATATCAAATGATAAAAGTTGTTTTTCGTATTTTGAAATCGTTCAACTATCGATTTATTAGTGAAATCTAATCAAATAGTAATAAATTCACTCGATTTTTGATAATTAGATGTATTCGGTATGTGTGATAGAATTCATGTACATTATTTTAACAACATTAGTCTTTTTCAAAAAAAAAAACATGAAATAAACATTCGCTCGAGAAAAGGAACAGGTTTTTGGGTAATTAAATTGAAATAGGTAATATAATGTTTAAAATATGAATAAAAAAGTACTATAATTGTATGTAGATGAATGTAGTATCACATAATTAAATAGTTATAATTGTTTTCGATGTGAAGATATAGATTGACATTTTGAAAATGTCAGTCGAGTTAGAAATAATCACGATCAACTTCTCTTGGGCTTTTTTCAACAAAACATATATAGAGAAGAAACAATCCATCTAATTATTGAAAGCTTCAATATTGCTAACATAACACGCCTAAAGGGTAATTTTGTCTTAACTCAATTTAATTATAAACTTAAAAAATTTTCTTAGATTTATGATATTTACAACATTTCCAAGGTTGTGATCGATTTTTTTCTATATCGATTAGAAATGATTTTTAATTAGGGAAATATCATACGTGATTTACCTAATATCGTTATAAATATTAATTTTATTAAAATTAATTGGCAAAAAATCGATGAGGTTTTCGAAAAATTACAGTTTAACACCTTTCAATTTGAGCAAACAACATTGTATATAATTAACGCTAACAATCTATAGAATATTTGAAGAAGAGAAAGCCATATTGGTTGTGTTTATCAATTGAAAAAATAACTCTAATAAATGGTAATAAAAAAAATTTCTGCATTTATAAATACACACATATTTAGCTCTTCAACAATCAAATTAGTTAGAAAGGATTCAAAAACATTTTAATGTTGTTATTCCTTAACAATTTGATTGAATGATTCTATTCTATTTGTTTGTATGAAAATCAGGATGTGTATATGAGGTGCCAGATGACGGATCTAATTGTTAATATTGTGCCCATTTGTTTATGTAACGGTCTTTTGCAAAATTATTTTGTGTTAATCCGATTTTGTTTAGAATATCAAATATGGTTAGAATAATAATTGAAAATTTTAGCAAAGAAGGCCACTACACCTACACAAGTTAAACTTGTCGTTGTTGTTGTGTGTTTTTTTTTAATTCCGGTAAAATTATCTTTAATTTATTTTTATGTAGAAGATTGTCAGTGAATCGATTTAGTTAAAAGTAAAAATGTGTCTGTAATAGGGAAATGTTGCGTCTCTCTAATGGAAAACTGTCATTTCTACCTGTTTAACCGATTTGTAAATCATTACGGACTGTGTTGTTACAAATAAAGAAATCATGGTCTAGTTTTTTTCTACTTAATTAAAAAAAAAAAATTGTTAAAAATAACTTTGATACTATTTGGAATATTGTGGTCTATATATTCATAATAAAAATGTAGATGAGCAAATACACAGAATTCCGCTAATTCCAACGATGATTCAATAAAGTTTTTGCTATTTTAAATAAATTAAAAAAAACCTAATTAAATCACTGAATCGATTAATAGTTGGAAATTATCTTGTTGTTTTTGTTATAATAATTATTCAGTTTTTTCCAGTTTAATTTTTATGAATTTGTATTTATTGCGCTTTATTGGAATGCCCTAACATATAAAGTGTTAGTTATAGTACTGGACCAAGTCAACGTATTGTTTTTATAACACTTCGTTTCCAAGAATCTCATGTGTGTTGTGAAATTTCTGAAGAAATCTGGGCAAACCCGATTCACCTAAATTCTATAAATATAAGGCTCTAATTAGTTTAACAGATATTTATTTAACAAATCAGTTCGCAAAATCAACTAATTGAATAGATTATCTTTGTAAACAAATCAAGGCTTCTTATATTGAAGAAAATTTCGATAAGCACCACGTGTTTTTTTGTTGTTCTTGTTGTGGCCCAGAACCTGTCCCACTAAATTTGTTTCGTTAATTTTTGGAAAAAATTGTTTTTCTATTTCAAACATTCAAACATAGATGGCATTTAGATTTAACCCTATAAATTGTTATGGTATTATTACGGACAAAGCTTTCATGATGGATTTATTATTGTCGTTTTCTTCAAAAATGTCTCCGGGGATTTGCATAAATTTGAAATTTATGACAGTGGCCAAAATTCTATTCATATCGTACACAATAGAACATTACCACATTGACGTCAAAAGTCTAAAGTTGGTTGTATTTCCTTGTATTAACAAAAGGGGTGGTTAATGTTCCGTGAAACGACCATAACTACCCTGACCGTCTTTTAAACGAAAATCTCCATTATTATAGTATCTATACTGTAAATTATTAACATAATTTGTTGATTTTTTTTTCCGTAAATAATGATTAAGTTTGTTGATTTGAATGAAACCGGCAAAATTTCTACTTCCTTGAAGGAATTACATAATTTCCGCCCTTGAAGGACCTTGAGGTGAATTGTAGAAATATTTGTCACAAAACATGTCTATTATTTCTATGATAAAAAGTAGTTTGAAATCAATTAGTTTTGAATTAGTGCAATTCATTACTCAGTTTCCGGCGGAAGGTTCACCGTCTCATTGATCATTGAAGTCTCCTTGGGTTTTGCGCTCAATCATTCATCAATTATTATAATTCCTTTTACATAAATAAGGAAAAAAAAATGAAATAGGATAAAAATAGACTTACTTTAATCCGAAATTGTAATTTATATCGTGATTCAAGTCCTTGTAAGCTCCGGAATGAAAGCTCGCAGGATAAACAAAGTCACTTGGTAACCACTACACACATAATATAATTTTCTAGTTTTATCGCCACTTAAAATTTTATTAAAATGGTGAAAAAAAAATAGTTAAACACTTGTTAATGATAAAAACAATCGCACTTTCACTAGTGTTAATTTTGAAATCTCCACGATTTTTAGGTGATGTTAATTTGTTGATTCACTTAACACTGAAACAACCAAATCAAATCCACGTTTTGACGTGTTTATCTGTGTTATCGTTTTTCGTTCTTTTTGTCTTCAAAATTCTTTAGATTATCACCTGACTTTTTTTTTTTTTTAATCTATTTTGCAAATATCGTCGTATACAACACAGTTGCCAAATATGATCGAAATATAGATGATGCGTTACGGCAAAGATCAACCGAAGAATGACTATAGAAACTCCTCCAACTTGAGATACCGTTGCCGGGAGGGGATCTTCTACCTGTTTGAAGATACCTTGTATTGTTTAGGTGGGGACGAAATAGGGAGGGATAAAATATTGATGTTTGAATTAGTGTCGTACAGATGAGCATCTCTTTTTTTACCTTTATACCACTATATCATAAGTTCCAAGTCATTGGTGTAAAATCAAATTATGGTGGGGGGGTAGTAGAGCTTTTATAAAATCGAGCTTATATTCAAGCACACAAATAGATGGACGCCTATTGCCTATAGTGCAACGTTGCAAAAGGACTAATATGGAAGAAACAAATAAAAATTTGATCGAGAAAACCACAGATAAATAAATAAACAAATGAATGCATATTTACTACAAAAAAAAATCAACATATTTATAAAGATGACTCAGTTATCTGTTGATTTCATCGAAAAATAATTGGAGATCTCAATGCGCAATCAGACTAGCAACTTTATCAATATTATTCAACAGAAACAAAAATATTGAAAAAAAAGGTAAATCTTGTTAATGTTAACAGTATTTCATATGTTCACTTACCGGAAACACGGTTGTTTCTTTTGAAACTGAAAGTTAAATTACTAGGCTAGAATAATAAGAAAAAAACAAACAACACAACGTTTAGAAATAGGTCATTCGATTCGTGTTTGACAAAACTGAAAGACCTTGAATAATGCTGAAAAACTGGAAGCAATCAAATTCGAATTAGTGCGATGTTATTGTCTGGACGTTTTAAAATTTGCTAATTTCGAACATTATCGTTAATGTGTGTGTCTCGATGGTATGAGCTTTGAAAGGGTTTTCCCCAAACGGCTGTAATCCTTTTCAGTCTTGTTGGATATTCATAGAAACGCTTGTTGGACTACATTAGAAATTTTGGAAATGTTTAAGTACTTCTTCTTGGAAAGTTGGATTTATTCTTTATGACCGGATTAGGGTCAATTATTCGTGTCGTCTAGAATCGGCAATTAAAACAAATATTTGCGTATTCTAGCGACAACAATAATAATAATAAAAAGCCATAAAAAATTGTTGGACGTCAAACAATATACTTGTCTGAATCAATCGACATAATAAAAACACTTAAAAATGATGATTAGTCTCCAACTATAGATGAGACGGAGTATTGTTAAACAAAGATAGACTTGATACAACTACTGTATGGTTGAATGTTTATTTATTACGGAAAAAACTTCCAAATATATTAAAGTTGTATGTTGTTAAAATCTAACAACCATAGCAATTAATAATAAAGATTATAATAGGAATCTTTATTCTTTAATTGTATAATTTTCCAATATTATATTTCATCAGGACAGCTTAAAGATTGTATTCCCATGGTATGTATGTAATCTGAAATCGCAATAAGTTTGACTAAATGCTCGTTTACGGCTATACGCGTGCACATTATAGCGTTAGTAACAACCACCATAAACGTGTATCACAGGATTATTGCACATTAAGTTCATCAACATATTTAAACAACATCGGGGGTTCTGAACGCAGTACAAGTCAGACGAAATATACATTTGTATTTACGTTTTTTTCTTTTGTTGAAATCTTACAATAATCTTTAAATGAAATTCATGTTGTTTCTAGCCGACACTTAAATAAACTTAAAATTCTTTCAAAGAAAGCAGAATTAACCCCAGTTCCGGTACAATCTAGGATTCTAATTAATGGTAAACTGTTTTTCTTTTTTTTTTTTTTGACGAATTAGAAGCGTCACATTTGAATCAGTATAAGGCAAGTAATTTACGGTGAAGGATTCCGATAAATGAATGAGTGCCACATAAAAAATTTATGTACACCAATATACAAGGAAAATCGATTTATATAAAAGCATAATAAAATTACTACCATATCTGACAATAATACATTTTATTTATCAATTTTAGTTGTTACAACAACAACAACAACAAAACAATAATATTCTAAATTTAAATTACAAATGTTAACTTCAGGAAAATTGCCAAGTTTCTGTGTAATCACATGACAGAAGGAGACATTGTGAAAGAAATAATAACAATAATAAAAATAAAATGTTGGTAAGAATAGAAAAAACAAATAAATATCTAAAGAGGACAACGGAATTTCTCAATTGTGCACTTTTAGATTTTCGTATAATTTTTGTTTCTATTTTATAAATTAAAATTTGCACTTGTAATTCCATTTTAACTACAAAATTGTACCTAATTTGGGGACGATACTTTATGCAATAATAATGATGAAAATAATTACACTGCATGTAATATGTAATACGTGTGTATATCTATATATACATATACATGATTATTGCATTATAATAACAAAAAACAACAGAGGGAAAAAATTAACGCAAATTTCAAACGAAACTCTTTAATATTCATGCTCTAGATAACTAACCATGTAATTTACAATTCTTTTATTCAATGAATCAACAATCGTTTCCATTTCTTCACGGTCGCGGTTAATCTATACGATTTAACCGCACGCGTCGCCCCCAACACCTCTTTAATGCTTAAATAATAATTTAATGATTAATGTAATTTACAAAATTAGTTCAATGTCAGGTTTAATATTATTTATGTGAGAATTTAATTATTATAAAAGCGAAAACAATACAGAAATTCAACCATTGTAACAATAGTCAAACTCCTGTGAAAACGGTCAATGGAACTAGTTCAATTTGAAATGGAAATGAATGACACACCAACGATAACCATAAAATAGCACTGAAATTCAGCCAAATAATCGGCACGCTTTTTTAGTTCAAAATTGATTTCTTAGGGGAGAAAACTGAGCTAAATTCGATTTTGGATACAGTTAAAGATTATTGAATTTATTGAGCTGTTCCGACGTGTTTATAGCTTTTATTGCGATGTTTTCGATCTGTTATCTTACTATTAAGTATTCTCAACTAATCCAGTTTTGTTTTTGTTTTTCAACTTTTATTAGTATTCTAACAAAAATCTAACATGTTTAATCAATTGTTAAGTAACAATTATTATATAGTTTCACTATTTAATCAAGCGTTAAGACCTTAATTTAGCAATTTATATTACTCACACGATTTACCCTAATTAATAGACAATTTACTGAACGTTGCATCTTATCAATGTAGGGCATATATGATTGTATAATCATACAATTCCACTTATTGTTAAAGTTTACAGCTGTAATAATTTCAGTAAAGTTTCTGTCTTGCTTGCGCATTGAAATCATCAAATGTTTTTTTGTTGAAAACAACACTATCCTCTTGATATTTTTCAACGGGAGCAAAATTTAATTTAAAATTATGATTTTCGGTGTTATAAAAACATAAATTTTTTATTTATTAGTTGGTAGATTACGAAAAATAGTCGAATAATAATAATAAAGAAAAAACAAGTGTGATTCTTTTACAGTTAATAGTAACAATAAATTAATTTCGTTTATCAACAATATATACGAAAATCTTACGTCAATAGTTTGCAATTCGTGTGTATAATACTATAAAATGTTGGTATAATCTTTGTTTAACTATGAAAAATTCCTAGAAACAACGCAATTCTGTTGTTAACTAGTTCCTGGTTCTTAATCAATAATTGACTCAATTAATATATGAATAATGATGATGCTAATGATGATTATTTAAAAATAGATTGTTTTATTGTAATATTGTATTTATATAGCTCAAATATGTGTTGGAAATGGTAGAGAGGAGTATTCTTGTGTCTGGATTGCGGGAATGTTTAAAACATCCGTGATTGCGCACTAGTGCACATAAATTATTATGATCACATCTGAATTTATAATCAAAATGTGATAAGTATGTAACGGCCAATAGTGGAGGGTGTCCTATGGCGTCGGGCGTGGATTAAACACGTGCGCCGATTTTACTGTAAATCAACAAGTAATCCAACCAGTTTTTACCGTCTATACTATACCATATACCATATATATATAGGTATACTACATGAATTTGTAGTTTAATTGTTGTTCTCTATACAATAATTATTGTTAAATATAAATGCTTTTTTTTCCACTTTAAAGCAATTAATTTATTTTCTAATCAACGTCAAAAATAATTCAAACACTTCTATTATAACAGGAAATGTTTTCACTATTATGAGAACCATACACTATTATAGAAGAATAGATGCAAGAAGTTGATGATAACAATTGAAATCTTATTGAATCAGCTATTGAGTGGTTGTTGATTTGAAGATATTCAGGTGTGGTAGATGATGATGAAGAAGACGAACGAACAACTAGAGGAAGAAGTGTGTTTCAAAATATTTCCACTTGATAAAAAACAGTTCGATTTCTATTAAATATAAAATGACTCCAAAACAGCCATGTCATTATATTAGTACCATCTCGTAAATATTCATTAATGAGACTAATTTGAATCATTTTAAAAATGACTTCTTGAAAGAATTGAATTGTTTATATAGTTTTGCCACTGAGAAGTGTTGGTTTGGAAATATTCAATTGTATAGAAAATCCATCATGTGCATAGTTGATTCTTGTCAGGATTTTCCGATATAATACAGACAGGTACTTCCTCGAGATAAGTCGATTATATAGGTATAGTAGGCCAAGACATTGTGGCATATGCCCGGTCGTTATACATATACTATATATTGTATGTATATGTGTATGTTAGAAGACTCTTCACCTAGCCGTACGGCTCTTGACTCAAACTGACCTCTCTGCCCTCTCTCACATTACCATAGCCAGAGATATGTTGGACCATATCAAGTCTTTTCCATTATAATAACAATATTAAATAGATATTTGTAATATTTATATAACTGACTGTATATTACGACACGTACCTCTATTCGTCCACAATTAAAACACTTATACGTATAATTACAGCTTTAGTTTTATGTATCTGCCCACGCGTTTGGCTTATACAACAAACAACAAACAACAACAACAACAACAACATTGTACCCCTTTTCAATTTTTTATCAACTTTCGTTATTAAATCATAATATGTTTGCGCGCTCACACGATCCTAGAACTCTTTTATTAATCAATGCGTGCTGGTATTTCTAGAACTTTGCATTGTTTTAAGCTTTTTCCACTACTTATAGAGGCGGAGTTCTGGATATTAGTCGTGACTGATGGTTCAATTAATTTTGTACTAAAATTGATTCTAACTAAATACAACACAATATAAGAGCAACAACAACAACAACAACAAAAAAGTAATTCAACAATTATTGTTGGTGCTTTAGAATTTTTTTGTTTTTTTTTTAAATCACGTACAAACAACTCGAAAATTTAATTGCAACGAAAAAAAAATTAGACAATTATCAACGGTATACGTTCACAATTTGTTAAGAGTGTTATAAAAGAACATAAAATTCGATACTAGCCATTTTATATTATTACTCAATCATATGTCTTCATCTTGATGAGAAATCAATAGATTTACTCGTACTAGAATTAACAAAAAGATTTTACAGTCTGTTACAGCTATTTTACGAAACTTACGATTTAAATGTTGTTTCACAACATTAAGCTAAAGATGTACTTATAGAAGCTACATACATACACGTAACCGTTCAATTTCAGCTACTGCTCACAAAACTTTTGAATAGAGTATGTGCAGCAGTCTTTGCGACCCTCAACTCTACACGACAACATAAATGTTTATCAAAAAACGTTTACCTTCGATAAACTGACAATGAGATATATTCACTGCTAACCAGTAGCGGATCTACACTCTTTGGGGCTCGAAGCTAATAATGATTTTGGCGCCCCTGAGCTGAAGAAAATAATAAGTAATTCTATGAAACCTTTACTTACAGTACGTTACAGTCGAAGCTCGTTTGAATGACTACTACAGGATTAAGCACCTGTCGGATTAGGAAAAATGTAAGATAATACCGAGAAATATTTATGTCATGTGCAGTCAAGAAGTCGGTTCATTCGGCACCGGTTAAAGCTTCCGCTCGAACCATCATCGGATAATCCAAAAGTCAGTTAAACGAGCCACTACTATACTCTACTGTATTGCAAAATCTTACATTTTACCGAGCACTTTTGGGGACCCCATAGCGATTCGGGTCCTTACGCTAGTAGCGTCGTTAGCGTAATGGTAAATCCGCCCCTGCTGCTAACTGAGGCTTGGGTGTGATAAGCATAACTGGATTCAGTAGTTATTCTTGTTAGATATTGCTTTTAAGATTTATGCCATATTTTTCTGGTGCGTGTATTGTTGGGCTGCGCCTTGGAGAGGATGGTATTTAAGAAGTGGGTGAGTTACCTGATGCAAAATGAGTTTTAGGTGATAGATGGAAGCAAATAGTGAGGCTGAGGTGGCCGATATAAGCTTAATTACACTGAACGAGTTCACTATGTGTAGTCTTAACCGTCTTTGTTGAATAAGTGAGCCAGTTTTATTAGTAGTTTTGTTACAAGATAAAGGGGAACCACACTGTAAGAGTGGTTAAACGAAATATACGATTTTCAGCGCCTCTAGTCTCTTAGAAACTCCAAAATACAACACATACTTCTTCAACCCATTGATTTCCATTGGAGAATAGATTTATTTAGAAAATTTTCTAACGGAAACTCAAATTCAAAACGCAAAAATTGACACGTGCTATCATTTGGTATATAAATATTTACTATCGAGTATCTTATAATTAAAAGTGATCACCTCGAAACTACGTTGTCGACGGTTCAAATTTATCACCTGTTCTGATTACACACGCAAGTCTCCCTAAATTTATTAATCATTGAACAATTTTACAAGATCATCAAGTGTTTGATTTTTTCCTTCTATAGTTAACACTTGTAAGTCAAGTATTGATGTTATTATTACAAATTGATTGTTGTCATGTGTATGGAATTGGTAGTAGCCGGTTTAATATTGTTGAACGCTAATGATAATCAATTCTATAGGTTACATAATATAAGTTGAAGACGACCTAATTTATTTGTATTTATTTCAATAACTCTATGTCGTTAAGTTTCGGTATGAATATTGAATAAGTTATTGCTCCATCCATATTATTAATTTACGAATATTATCGCCAAGTTCCAGACGTGTACAGTTACATATATTTGATTCTTGTAAGTACTTTCACACATTCAATAGATGATTCTCTCATTCTTTTATAAATAAATAAAATAATAATATTTTTATAATCCAATGTCACGAATATGACAGCATATAATCAATATTTGTTTAGAATAAAAATGTTTGCTTTTAGATTTTATTAGGACGTCTATTTCTTAACTACCAGTCTAGCGAGTTGTGTGTGTTTGTAACGCATATTTGAAATTGCTCATCTTACTTGCTTTTTTTTTAATTATTATTTTAAAAGTCAGAAATATAATGAACATATTTTTTGTTTCCACAAAAATGGGAGTGGAAACTCGTAAAATTGATTTTCTATTGGTTATATAGCTACCATTATTATCATATTGCGTTGTTTTTCTGAACATATTGTTTATACCTAATGTTTAACCTTAGGCTATATGTTTTATGAAAAACTTTATGCCTTTAAGAACAATGCAGCCATCTTTATTGGTTGTTGCATCGTATTGCCGCCTTGCGTCACCTAAAATAATTTTGCACGTTTTGCTAATCCTCTACCTACCTACTAGATATTATTTAGAAAAAAAAACTTTCTTTCAAGCTTTCACATTAAAAGTTTAATAAAAATCACAGAGTAATAAATATCACTTTAACGGAAGCTAATTGTTACTTTTTATTGTCACCGTACTAGAGTTGTGAGACAAGTCTTATGTCTTTACTTGGCTGAATGTTGTTAATATTTTAGAAAATAACGTAACATTGCGACAACTACAATATTTTATTATAATTATGAAGAAATGGGAGACGATACATGTATAATAATTAATGGTACTACAGTTAACTATTTAATAAATTTTGCTCGAGGATCTAAATATTTTGAAAATATTAAAGTTTTCTAAATATTTTTGAATTTGTCCAATAAGTTGCAAAATCACGTATCTTTCCTCCTAGAACCGCTATCCATAGTTAATTAACGTAATTTATTTTTATACTTTCCGAATTTTATTCTGTAGGACCGAAAGCGCTCCCAGTTGTCTTTAATTTAATCGGTACTACTGGGTGCTCAGAAGAAAACAAGAGCGCATGATCTACAGTGTTGGTTTGTCTAATGCAAACATTGAAAAAATACCATCATCAACTGCTCTTAGGGGTTTCGCATAACTTAGAATGAGATAAACATAAAATAAGCGGTTGGGCGTCTAAGGATTCCATCCACCCTTAGAGCTTTCTCTAAATAGCATACCGTCTTGCAGCTTTATTATGATCATGGTAAACATCTGGATAACTTGTCAAGTTTTTGTACAGCACTGGCTATTGCATTGTTTTTACTAACAATAAGTACGAAAAGGACGGAAACACGAAGCAATTTTTTGAACGGAGAACTTGAGCAATAATTCGTAATGCGTGTACTACTTGTGTAATAATTGTTCAAATTTTTGCTCAAAGAAACAAAGCCTTCCTCAAGAAGTACAGAAACTGTTTACATGTACGACGAGTTCTTGTTCTATGACTTGGTTCAAGAGATTGTTGCGAGTTTCCGTCCTTCTCGCACTCGGTGAAAACAATAAAGTAACTTGACAACATATTCAAGAATTCATTTAACTTGTGAAATCAATATTGTCCGTAAACTTGACAAATTATCCAGTTTGTTACAAGTCGCTTGTAAACTTGTTTGGATTATCTAGTTTTACTTGGTATATACCTTGAACAAGCACAATTTGATAGTGTAATCGTACCCTAAGTAACCTTGCAACTTGAGTTGAAATTTTCTGGAGTAGTGATGAAAATTCACATGATTAAAGTATTTGCTTGTAAAATATATACCAGAACTGTATTTAAATAACCATTGTAGGACGCGAATGTGGTTGAAACCTATCTATTTTCTAGTATATGAATGGTCTCGTTTGAATCATGCTGCATGCTACAATTTAATTAAACACAAATGATATTCTCTAGGATAATAATGTGCTCCATCAATTATGTCAACAATAAATACTGCTGGCGTTTCTATTATATGCAAATAAATGTTGTTCAAATTGTAACGTATAGTCTATCGACAGCCATATGTTATTTCTACATAAGAATCGGTAACGTTTCAGTTTTGCAACAACATGAAAACTGTTCTTAATAATAAAGATGACTTCAAATAGCAATTACAATTGAAACAATGTAGTCAGCTTTTTGCATACTTATTCTTCAATTGTAAGCTAAACTAGTACATAATCTTTTAGTATACCTACACATACATTAAACGGTAAGCTCGTTTTTTTTTTCTTCTTCTGGATACTAGGCAAAGATCTCAAGTTGTATTACCACTTAAGTTGTATAACTAATAATAAGACAATCTGGATTTTAAATAAAAAAAAATGCGTATAGTAATCCAAAGTATGTTGGACTGATCTATTGCTTTCAGTTGACATCAAAACCATCACGTTTAATTGTCGGCGTCTGCACCTATTGTTAATAAAATGTTACAGAGTTGGAACGTGAGGACATTGCAATATACGCGGTTCTTGTAAGTGACTGAGAGGTATTCTTTCTTTAACATCTATGACGTAATATATGGACCATTGTGTTTAAAGTATAAAAATGTAATGCACAGTAATAACACGTGTGATTGAAGTCCGAAACGTCTGACAAGAAAGCTACTTATTCAGAAAACGGCCTCCTGAAGAACACTTTACTACCGTATCTGACAACGGACCACTCTTCAATCCTTTAGCAGGAACAACAACAACAACAACAGCAGCAGCAGCAGCAACGAACAGAAACAACCAGTATATTCTTATTCTAAACGATTTAAATGCTTCCTATTATATCATGTTTTATTTCCAATACTTGAAAGTAGTTAGAAAAATATTGACCGCTGATTGGAAGAAAAAAAAAACTGGAATTTGTTTTGTTGTTATTGTTGTTGTTGTTGTTGTTGTTATTGATGAAATCAATTGACTAAATCAATTTAGAAACATGATCAATGTAGCCTTTTATGGGTGAGATGTACCTGTTTTCGATAGGTGCAATTTTTTTAACACTACCAAAAGGTTATAACTTTCAAGTTGTTTATAACTCAACATAATTGCATCTTTGACTTGATCATTTATTTGTTATTAGATTTATATGATTAAGTTTAACAAAACAAGAAATTCTCAACAAGAAATAACACGAATATTGATGATGTAGCGAATTTTCATTAGGAATTCTTTTCTTGAACGTAATTTTTGTTTACCTTTTTTAGAAAATAAGTCACAAGCTGAACTATATAATTACACAATTTATAATTGCGAAATTAATTATCATTAAATGCTGCAAAACATGACGGCTTATTTCTTGTTTCTTGTTTTTTTATTTTTTATACACACACACACACATACAACTAACATCAAACAGATCATGATGAATTCCTTGTTCATCCAATTATAACATTATTGAATAATAATTGAATTATAGTTGTAAGTTGCACACGATCACCTATAAATTATACCTAAGGGCATAATTTTTCTTCAAATTAATTCTCGTGTGCCGTTGAAATGTGAGGTGTAAAAAAAATTATTAGCTTATAAAAGAAATTTGAAAGCCATCAATTATCCTATTTATCTCAACTTTATAGAGAAGGGTTACCATTCTCATGCAGCAACATACAAGTATCTCTTATTTCCCAAAATTGATTATATAATAATTAATAGTTTCAATAAAATTTTCACTAAAATTACAAATTTCTAACATAAAAATTGTTTAATTAATGGTAAAAGTTACCGATGATTATTTTGCAAGACGTAATTGTATTGTGTTGCGATTTGACCGTTCAAACTTGGAACAAATCGCCGGTCTTTTTTCCTATATGTACTTACAATTTGTATCATATGTAGTGTTATTTGAAATTTATCAGTTGGTAAACTATATAGAGACATACGAACACGAACTATAACGTGCCCCAGCAAACCAAAATGATTTATGTAAGTCTACATCCGTGGTATTGCCGCCGGACGCGATGTATTCTGAATATTGAAACGATCCATGTCGATAAATTCAATTCTTTCAAAAAATAATAATAATAAAAGTTTAATTTTTCAAGATACGACTGGATAATATTTTTCAATTAAACTAAACAGCTTTTGACAACTCAATTAACCCTGTATGTAGACTTTTATTAATTTATTCGTTTATAAGAAGAAAAAGAGAAGAATTTTGGCATTGTTGACCTTCCTATATGTACAAAACATATATCTTGTATATTTGTAGTTGTTTTAAATTTATTGTTAAGTTAAAAATAAAAAAACAAAAAAAAAACAAAGAAGTTAATTCAGTTTACGACTGATCTATGATGTTGCTGAAACAACTAAAAATAAATTGAGGTGAAGGTGAGGTAATTACATTAAATTGTTTATGATGAAAGTAAATGGTATATCGAATGAACTAATATAAGTTATGTGCTTTGCAGGAGCCATGCATGATAAAATTTATTTATTATTAAAATATGTATCTTCATCTTTGGAGTTGATTCAAAATTCAGGACAGGACAGTGTTTTCAGTATCTTATTACAGATGACCTGACCTTACCACCAGGAGTGCGGCAAGTTTTGTCCGAGGGCTAAATTATGATTACTGTTGTTTATTTTATTAAAATATTTGTGACTAAATATTGATGTCAATCAATCTTTTTATAAAAAAAATATGATCTTCTTCCTTATGAATACATCATCAGATTCTTTTCTTTTATAAATTTCCTTATAGAAAAAAATCAAACGTATCATTAACATTTAAAATACGGTAATTTTCAGTTTAGTCTTTGAATAGTATGGCAGATGTTTCAGTCTTTATAATAAAAGCTCTATTTATATAAATACCACCAACATGAGTTTTATGTTCTTTTTTTTCCTTCTAAAATGTTGTATTTGTATTTGTGTATGTGTGTGTGTGTGTATATGTAGTAAAACACACCTTTATGCACACGTATACACACCAGGTATACAGTGATCGCATTTCTTTTCGTATAAGCTAAAGTGTTAATGAATAGAAGAATAAAAGAGTTGAAATAGGCGGCAAGTTGAAAGCTTTCAAAATTCAAGCGTTAAATTCCACTACTAGACATTAGTCAACATTAAATACAATGTAAACTGTCGATCGGGAATCAACGAATAGCACTGAAATGATTGTTTGAAAAGAAACAAAAAAAAAAAAACAAAACACGACGAGTCTATTTTGTACTAATTTCCTTTTGTTGTTTTTTCTTTAACATCTATGTAATCTGACAATGGTGATAATTTAAAATGAGATACATAGGAATCCATTAAATTTGACTGATATTTATATTGCTGTAGGTATATGGGATAATCAAATTTATATATTAAATCGTGTGGAAATCTACTATGGATTTCATAAAAGTCTAACATTTGGAAAATTAGAAATTATTCATGAATTATTCAATAAATAAACTAACACACAGTAAATATAGCTTCTGAAGGATTTTCAACAATTTTTCAGTTGATTTTATTAGTAATGTCGACGATTATATGTTAGTTTGAACTTTAACCTGTCGAAAAACTGTTTAGAGGAAAAAAATGCCATATAGTTCGGTGACTTTCTATTTGATTTAAATAAATCAAGCCAATATTTTTCTAAATAATGAGAAAACAAACGGTGCTTTATAGAACACGGATAACACATAAATTATAAATATACCGGAGAATTCTTTTATTAGCTATTAATTTTAATAAATTTCCAAACACTACAGGTTATTAAGTATTAAAATCTCGTAAAAGCATTCGATAATGGTGACACCATTTAGATTTTATTATAGCGTTTACTTTGGTCTATCAGACAATTCAATAATAGAAAAAAAATTGTGTATTTAATAGTTATTGGCAATCGTTATAAATTTTATTTATTGATCTTTCAACAATAATCGAAAAGAAATCATTCAAAAATATCGTAAAGTAACAAAATACAGAAAGTGTAAATGTGTTTTGTATATAACTATACCTATATAGTTGAGAGGGATAATGAATGTGGGTTGAAAGTTTGTTAACATGTCTGTTTTGCATGCATTTAATCGTTGCGGAGGCTGCCAGTTTACAACTTTTCGTCTACTGCCACTATCTTCTTATTTTGAATAGATTGAAAGAAACATGCGCTTCATTAAATACATTGTAAGTTACAATTTAAAAGAAAATCAACTAAAACGATAAGTATCAATTTTTGCAAAAGTTGTGGTCTTTAAGAAAGTTATAAACAATAGGATTTATTTGCATGTTTTATTGTTTTTTGTCATCATCATCAAACTTAATTGAGTTGTTTCATATAATTAGAGGGTGTGACTCTGTTGATTATGGCATAGAAAATAATAATTAACCGAAAAAAAAAGTTGTTGAAAGCTTCACAAATAATAGGACGAAGAAAGTGAAATAGAGTTAAAATCGAATAGAAATTTGTTGTCGATAATAATTTACACGGAATAATTTCCTTATTATAAAAAGATGACACTAGACGAAGAAGAAGAAGAAGACAATCTTTCATACACATACATATAAAATAAATATAAAAAAATTCAGTGAAAGTGGGGGAAACGGAATTAATGAAAATGGAACATGATGATTGATGTAAATGAGCAAACAAATTATTGTGAAATATATTAAACCATTCCTATCAACATCACTAGATCTTTAATTTAAGAACAATTATGGTTTTAACGTACTTATTTAATTTGAATTTTAACGGATTATTTTGATATAAACAGAACTAAGTGTCCAATTTAGTTAATTAGTTATCTTTTCAAATATAAATCTTATTAAGAGAGAAATTGGTATAGTGAAATAATGGAAATGTTATTTTAACAACACTCCAATATTTAACAATCTCACGGTATAGATTTAAAGGATGTATATTCAATTTACAACTGAAAAATATTGACCTAATCGCAAATGAATTAGGTTTTCGTCAAATTTTAGTAAATATTTACTAATAAAAAACTAAAACAACAACAAAAAAAAAGAAAAGAAATTGCGTTTCAAATTGCAATAACTTAAACAAAAACAAGAGGTTTGTTTTTCTATAAAATTAACGACACAAAAGAAAGTCAAATAACAGTTTTTACTCAATCAAAGCTGCAGGGATTGACGACAAAACCGATTTCTAGTAGTTTTAGCAGCTTTAGGGTACGATTACACTATCAAGTTTTGCTTGTTCAAGTAAATAGTAAATAGACTTAAAAGAGACTTGTATTAAATTGGATAAATTATTAAACTTTGGACAATATTGGATTGTTTGTCAAGTTATAGAATTCTTGAATAACTTGTCAACAACTTGATAAATTACGTCATTTACATGGATGTTAGAAGGATATGTAAGCAGTTTCTGAAATTCTTGAAGAAGAATTCGTTTCTTTGGCAACTACTTGACCAAGTATTATACAAGTAGTACACGTACCACGAGTTATTAGTCAAGTTCTTAGTTCAAGAAATATCTTCGAGTTACCATCCTTCTCGCATCCATGTGAAAATAATGAAGTAACTTATCAAGTTATTTACAAGTTATTCAAGAATTCATTTTACTTGACAAGTCAATATTGTCCAAAAACTTGTCCAATTTATTACCAAGTGTGTTTCCATTATCAAATTTTACATGGTAGTAGTTAACTTGAACAAGCAAAATCGTACCCTTACAACTGTAGCAAACTTTCTACAGGCTGTCTCATCTTGCTCGATTTTTGTCTGTAAAAAACAAAAAAGCCTCGCTTATCAGCTTATTTGTTCTATCATCAATATCGAGTTGTATACAGTTGTAAATGAGCAAAAATTCGAAAACTATATGGTAATTATCGATGATCGATGAAAATCTAGGAGTGTCCGCATAGAAGGGTCCGTATAGTTTTCATTATTGATCTTTTGACTTTTGTATTCTCTCTCTTTAATGTTCGATTTTCTACATATGGATGGCAAAAGCTATAGTCGTGGTGTTTGTAGTCGTGAACATCTGTCACAAGTTGAAACATAATAACTATAAGTTGAAATATTCATAGTTCTCTTCTCAGTGACTTGCTAATTAAATCTCACATCATGTCGGCCCCATTGCAGATATGAAAATTGTTATGTATTGGTGTTTGGTATATGTTTTATGTTTATTAGACCCTTCTATTACTTTCTGACTCTTCTTCTTCTTCTTCTTCTTCTACTACGTATGTGTTTGAAAGCAATCCCGACAACCGTGAACATACCGGAACATTTAATATTGTACATACATGCATCTAGTCAACTTTCTTCTTCTAATTTCAAACGTGAATACTTGACAAGAGTTCAAATTCTGTGGTATCTTGTTAACATCAATTATCCATGAATTTAATTATCTATCTGTATACGTTTATTAGTATTAATTTTTGATCTTTGTTCCATCATCTATACATCGTTTGCCTCTTTTGGATGGTATGTTAAAAGTATTTTAAACAAAACCGTTTCGTTTTCTACTTTGCTAAAGTCAACATATCATTTTATGTTGTTGACAAATCCACTTTAGTAAGTCTCTTATTTAGTTCAAATAGAGCACAATATGCTCAGACTTGGAGACCTTGGTATTGTTAAATATTTACAATTGAACTTGTCTTTAACGAACGATTTTCACAGAATTCATAACAGGATATTAATACGTTTTTACGTATATTTACCGGTGGCATATGTATTTATATTGTTGAAATTTGCGCAAAAATTCTTTTAAATTGTTTTTGTTGTTTCCACAAGTTGTTATTTACAATAAAAACTTGATTTTCTTCGATCAATAACCTTATAATATTTGTACGTCCAATAGATTTATCAAAAATTAATTTATGGAAATATTTAACAAATTTTGTGATCAATTCCGGCTAGATTCGGTCGATTATCTGATAGTTGTTTATCAAAATAGATCTAATGACATCACTAGACTTATAAATAATATAAACAAACTAGAAGTAGTAGAAGTAGAAGAAGAAAAAAAATAACGAATCGTAGACACTTAAATAATGTTGAAAATTTAAAATATAAGTTATTGTCTAAGTGCCCTGTATTTATAGTACGAGTCCACTGTTAGTTATTTGAAGTATGCGATAAAATTTAATTAAATTAATATGGACCTAAGTCCGGGTATAAAACTGGAGAAAAACCAGTTGGATAGACCGCTGTGCGCGCTAAAGAATACTTGATATTACCTACAGATAAAGCTTGCATATTTATAATTTAGGCACCGGTCGTGCGTTATGTCGCAGTGATTTCCAATACAACATTTGGAATAATTTAAAATATTTCCATCTTCCTCGATCTTCTTCTAACTAAACACTAATATTCATAAATTCAACAGTTATACTCAATACATCACAAAAAAATAAAATAAAAAATTAACTAAAATAGTAATAATAATGAAATTCTATTCGAAACGTAAATCTTGTTGATTGTGTGAAAACATTTCTCATATAAATTTTTCCCATTCAATTTTGTCTTCCGATTAGACACAATTTTTCGTATATTTACAGTTTTTCATGTTTTAGCTAAAGGCGCGTCTCCACACGGACACAATCAGCCGGCAACAAGCAACAAACGTTGCCAACAACACTTCCAACAAACACTGTTTGCGGGTACTGTCTACACACCATCGAAAATTTCCGTTTCAATTACGTGTCTTTGGTTTCCCATAGTTGGCAGCATAAATCAGGTTTATTTGTAATAGATAAATATAACCGATACTGCCCTTTTCTTACATTTCATATAGTGCTCAATTATAATCAAAGCACCAACACGCTAACTAACTATAAAACACGTCTATATGGGACACACATTGCTTGCAACATTCCTTTGATGTTTATTCATTTACCGCCCTCGCATAGAACGAATTTCAAGCGTTGGCTGTGTTGCTCGGGCACGTGGGTAGCACTCAAAATTGCTGCCTTGCGCTGTTATCCACGTGAGAAATTTGAAAATGTGTCCGTGTGTAGACGCGCCTTAACGCCACAAATTATTTACTGTGTAATTTTCGAACTAAATGTTTCACTCTAAGGTGCCAATAATCTCGCGATTAGTTACAAATATCTATTAACACCTCTATTCTATTCAAGTAATGAAATTTGTTAGAATTTTATTGTTAATTGAATTCACCATTTAAAGTCTATTTTATGTATAGAAAAAATTATGCAGAATTACGTCAGAACGGTGCTGTGCTTCTTCTTGTTTATCACTCCTGCTTGTTGTTTACTTTTAGCAAATGCAAATTTGAGACGATGTTAAAGGTTATTTTACACCAGGTACTGGAGTGTTTCAGTTGTTTGTCACCTATAAGATGTTAGCTAATTGATCGCACCATTATTATTATTATTATTATTATTGAACATTAGGACGTAGGCCACGACCCCGACATTTTCTACAAGTTTTCGATAAAAAAACATCATATGTGTGTTTATACAGTGTTATTAAGATGAATAAATTCTGTATAATCAACGGGATTCATTTAGATTGATTCAAAATCTTGTTATAAACTCAGTCATTGTCACAAAATTGTGTGGCTATTTAGTTTTTAATAGCTGCAAGTTTACAAGGTATATAAAGATAAATAACGGAATGATCTATTCGTTGATGTATTATGCAGATAATGGCTCATCTTATAAACAAATAGTATAGGTAATGTTTAAAACAAAAATTTTATGATCTATATAAAGTTTATTACAATAGAAATATGTTTGTCTGATGTTGTTGTTGTTGGGATCGATGTTAATGTCATCCTAAATCTTTCTCTTTATTGTTTGAAATTTTTTTTTTTGTTATTCAAAAAAATCCAACTATTAAGTTAATTAGCTGTATTCAAATGGTGACGTATTGATTAATAATTATTTGATTCATCAATTAATTTAAAGTGAAAGTCTTTAGTGATTGTAACTTTATACAATTAGAAGATTTATAAGCGTTGGCAGTTGGACACAAAGAACGATTGACATCATCATCTTCACAACTAAAGAAAATTTGCAATCAATAAAAAAACCTTCATTAATCAATAAATAAATAAATATATAAAGAAATTTTTCTTAAAACTCATCAAACAAATTAGTTCAACATTTATATATATATGAATGATTGATGTATTTTATCAGATCAAGTGGAAGACAAGCGCGAAAAAAAAATTGACCACGATCTTGATTTATTTATTAAATCAAATTTAATTGGCTGCTTTGTAATGTGAATTAATTAGTGTCCATTGCGTGTATCACAAGCAGCTTACTGTATAGGTATCAACACCAACTACTTGTTGTATAAAACTTAGACACTTTTCAACTGATCAAAGACAAAACAGCTATAGGCTAATAATCAACTATCGATAAAATTTATTGTTAATTTATCTTATTATAATTCAACTAAGAACAAATATATCATTTTTTTTCTTATGTTTTAATGTGTGTGTGTGTGTGTGTGTCAATTTCAAATCGAGTAGCCGAAGGTGCGGTTTTAAACTTGATGTCGAGCGTGTCGTACGGCAATTAGATCACATCTTTGAGCTTGTAATATGAATACAAGTATCGCCCACGAGTACTAGTTTATGTCAAATCGTAACAGGTAGATTATAGGAAGATCGGAGAGGAACGATGACGACAAAAACGACAGCTAACTTGTTGTTGTTTTAATATGCTTGTCATTGCTTAACTGATGTAAATTAGAACAAATCAATAGATTAATAATTTGCATCAATAATTAGATTAATTATGTTTAAAGTTGTAGATCAATTTTTTATTCTATCGACACGTTTCTTGTTTTTTTTTTTGTTGTTGTTCTGTTTGTCGATGTTGATTTAAACGGTTTTACAAAGCAGGTTTTAGGAAATACCTGTAATTTGCTAATTATAATGATATATAATTTAAATTGGTGATAATTGGCATTTTTTAGTCTTTACAAAGAAAGTAGATCGATGGATCGTTTCGTTTTTTCGTTCAAATTTTTTTATTTTAAACTAAAGACCAATGATTTTGGCAAACGAAAATCTTATATCTATGCAAATAATAATAATGATAACATAATGGAATTCATTAATTAATGAATACCGGTGTCTCGTAAGGTCAGAAGTTAACCTTATTTATAAAAAAAAAAAACTGTGTGTTATTTAAAATTTGACTTAGATCTTAGATAAAATTTTAATGAACTCAACGTTTAACTGCATCTGCATTTTTTTTGCATACACTATAGGTTCCAGGATCTGTCCGATTATGGCAGACACATTAGGTTTGTTATCAGTTAATTATAATATTTTTCAGCATATTAAATGAACTTGAAGAGCTATCTACATAATTTTGCCATTCCTTATTATCTACTGATTATACCAATCTTTAGAACGAAACATCCGGACTTGACGAGAGACAGAGTGTTTGGACGTGCAAGATGACTCTTTTTCCTTTATTATATAATTTACAAAATCCAATACCTACAGCTTGTGAATCTGCCCAAAACTTGATCAATTTCTTGCACAATACAAATGTTGTCGAGTATTAAGGATTGTCCAAGTTACCAATTTCCAATTCCAAGTTCTTATAGATCTGATGTTTCCATTTATGCCAGATTGACAAACAATACTCTGTTTTATATAGTGTAGGAGAATTTGCATCTGTAAAGTATATATTTTCAGCCACAATTCCTCCCCGTTTGGTTTTCTTTCGTTAACTTACGCTTTGAGTTAAATTTGGACCTGCAGGTTCTAATTTGGAAAACTTGCTTATGATTTGTATATTTTATGAAAATCCTTTGTCAATAATATGGGAATCTGTGAAGGAAATTATAATTTTATACCGCTTTGAATTTGGACAAGTAGCTTGTACGATCAGAACCTTCCCAAGTTTCGAAGATACGACACGGATTCAGAAACCAAAAATAATGAAAGCTTCATGGATTTGATAAGACTGTACTCCTATGTTCTACCTATTTGATAACAACACAGCTTTCTTTTTTGAATTGTTGTGTGACATGAAGCCTAAATTCTAAGATAGGAGTATTAGCTGTTGTATTTTTCCCCAATATTTCTACCTATCATCCTTATTGTGACGTAAGCCCAAAGATTCCAAGAATCAAATTGAATTTCTTAATGTTACATGGTTTTCAGTACGATAGATTTTCTTGTGAGTCAGAAAATTCGCCAATTAGTAAAGCCTCATTGATCTACCCAGTATTTCAAAATTATGTATTTTTATTATGGTGAAGTTTTAATGATTATTATGCTTTGTAGGCTAAGTCGACACACGCCATATTATTTATGTTGAAATAGCATAAAACTGTATAACCCCATGCTGTGTAAAATTTTTATAATAAGAAAAGAAACACAACTATGTATGTAAAAATAACGTCGTCTACAGACCTTTTAGCTATAAAAATTTGTTTAAAATCCATCAATCTTCTATCATTCCACCGATAAGTGCATCTTCATGAATTACGACAGTATAAAATTACTGTAGTAACAATAATAAAAAAGAACAACTCTACATAAACACATACATATACATAGAAAGAAAGAAAGATCTATTTATGGCATTTAATTCAAAATAATAAATTAAGATAATATCAAAAAAAAACAAAAATTCATGTAGACAAGCGAGTCGATGTTTTATATAAGAGGAAAATGCCCCCTATGCCACCATATATACAAAGCACACACACACACATCTGCCCATCTCTTTTACCAATATTAATAAATTCCAACAATTCTATCTCTCTAAACATGGAGAACATGTGACAATGTTTTTTCGGTTGTTTATAATCGAGTTTCACAATAATTTACAGGACTACATCTGAGACAGTATCGTAGTCAAAGCGACAAAACACTAAATTCTTAAACTGTTTCGTCTTGTTTTCGTTTTTTTACCCTCTGATCCTTGGTTTCATTTCATTTTATTCTTCTTCTTCTTCTTCTTTCTCTACCCCGTATCGGACATATTATACAGTGGGATACTGGTATCCTGTTCTTGTTGTTTATGGTATACAATCTATTTCCATTTTGTTTATTTATACGTTTTTTTTTTCTTCTTCTTTCGGATAAACTATTTACGACTGTTTAATGTCTTCCCAACCTGAATGCGGCTTCCATTTGGCCCAAATAAAATGCAAATCAAGCACACACTTTAACCACGCATAAATATATTTCAATGTTTTACAGTTATATAGAGGCGGCGAAGTTCCAATAAAATAACAAAAATTCACTTGAAAACAACCCAATGCCACACCTCAATTTTATTATGGTGTAATGAAATTGTATCATTGATAAAATTTTTATAGAAAGTAAATGCATAAAATTTGACCACCCATCTAGATTTTTGCAGTTTTTTTTTTATTGTTTAAAAATTGATCGATTTCGTTTAGATCGAGGTGTGCGTCTTAATTGAATACACCGGTAATTTTGTACGAAAAATATAGGTATAAGTGAAGAAAAAAAAGCTGTACAATTATCTCAGACTCTGTAATTTGGCAAACAGGAACCAGTCTTTAGGTAAAGAGATCGTTTGGTTGTTAATAAAACAACAACAACAACAAACAAAAAACTCATTTCTATGCGGCAATATAAAAATAAAAACGTGCTAATTGTCAGTTATCTATGAAATTAGTTGGTTGCTTTCCTGTTAATTTTTAGTATTATTATGGGAAGCTTCTTACTACAGTGATATTATCAACAGATTCATGTAACCCTCAGGCATCAACTTTTATGGTCATCTAGTATAAAAGAGAAAACTGATTAAAATTTTTATTTAAAAATTCAACAAGTTGTGAAAAACGAAATGTAAAAATTCTGGAAGATCTTGTTTAACTAGTTGTAAAAAATGCTACCGGTCTTATAAATTATAATAGAGAATCATCCATCAATTATAGAAATTCTTCCAATCATTTCTAGTTAAAGAAGTGGTTTGTTCCATAATGTTTATTGTTAATATGTTGTGTGTGTGTGTGTGTGTGTGTGTGTGTGTGTGTGTCTGTCAATTGTGAATCTGTTAAAGAATTTGCACTCGACCACTATACACAATAATGCTTGCTGTATGTATGTTGTAATGTTAAAGTTTATTTGCCGGGTGTCGTTGGAAGCACGAAGAAAGGCCACAGAAAGATATTGTTGGTGATTATGATTGCTAGCAAACCTGCATTGCGAATTGTTATATTCCGATACAATTCAAACCGATATTTATATCCTGTTGTTGAAGTATAAAATGAGAAAGGTGAAATATACAAGCGTGTGAAATATTTGAACGTTACACGCATGGAATTATATAGGAACTAAATTGAAGCTTCACATAATAATTTCACAACTAACATATTACCAATATATTATTGAAAGTCATTTACATTGTTGGTTCTGGTTTACTATTTGTAATATGCATTCTATCATCTTTACGACACAGAACGAAAATGAGAAATCGTATATTGACTAAAACCATATTCGACTCTAATGCCCGCATTTTACGTATATACAAAACAAACCCGCATTCTTTTTTTTTTGTCTTGTTTATAAAAAGAAATCAGCTTTCATTACTATCGTTGAAAGTATCTCAATCATCATTTTGATTATTCCCTAGTCGAATGGTGGAAAGACGTTACTGACAGCACGCCGACACGTTCAGTTATCTCACAAAGATCATCCCAAAGATGGACATATTATAGTAGATGTTTTAACAAATTGTACGCAATATAGCGAGCAACTGTACAAATACTTCAACTTAAACTATAATACAACCATCGTGACTTTGTCTACAACATCAGATTAAGAATAAATGCTCTCATTAGTGACGTTCCATATCTAATCCACAATGTACACAGACACAGCAGGATATTTCAAAGTGAGACTTTGTCTGAAAACTCCTACAGTAGCATAACAAAGTTAATCCGTCGCCAGCGGGTGACTACCAACTATATATACCTATTTAATACTCTTTCTCATCTCTTTGTTGTCACCTAACTGTTCGTGTTCTGTCAATGTCAAAAACACAATTACCTTCTAACCGCCTGGTAATGGTTCAAAAGTTGCTCTTTTTCTTCTACGAATATTGTCGGATGATTGTTGTGACTTGAGACACAGCAAGGGGTCAAATTTACCAAGAAGGAAGAAGCAAAAGAAAATAATAAGAGTAATAAAAAAAAAGAAAATCGGTTTAACCACCATTCTATTAAATATATGACGGTGGCCTATTATCTCACGATGTATAAAATTGAAATCGATCAATCAAAGTTGGTGTTTATTAATGATTATTGCCTCAACATCAAATTCGGGATTTGTTATACTGTACACGACTTTTTACCCAAATAAATCGTTCTATTATTTTGATTGATATTTTGATTTGGTAACGCTGTGTGAAATTTTTATAAACTCATCCGAATATTTTGATTTATCCAATGCTATTATATTGATTTATATTTTATAAAACAAAATTTTCTTTTTTTCTTCTGTAATAAGCTACCAAATTTAATGTAAGTAAAAGCATCATAAATTTTCATGACAAGTACAAATATTTACCACCCCAACCACAAGGGATTATCATTCAATTCAACTGATTTACAATCGTTGAACAACTTTCGAATACATAATCCTTTTATTTTGGTTACTGGAAACGTTGTAAATTACCCGAAATGTCAGTTCTAGTTTAACAAAAATTGTTAAGATGATCTGTTACCAAAAACTAAATTATTACCCTGTCATCGATTTTAAAATCTGTTAAAAAGCACATGACACTCTAGTGGACAAGTCAATACCTGACGTTTTCGACAAACTAAAATATGGTCTTTAAAAATTGCAGTTATTCTAACTGAAAATTTGAACAAAAAGGGTAGAAGTTGACCTTTACTCGAGGGATATTTACAGTTGTTCTAGACAGATTCATTACAGTAGATAGAAAACATGTAGTTTGGGAACAACTCAGTAATCACAAGCTGCTATCGTTTAGTATAGTTTGACTCTTAATATACAGATTGTGGAGATATAATTGTTTTCCAATAATGATTTTTGAATTTATAATTCTGGCAGCAGTATTAAAATTTTTTGAATACATCAATTTATTGTTTTCGTACGAGAAAAAAGAGAACAACTTTAATATGTTTAAAATTGTCGTCGGTAGAGTGAAAAGCCCAAGTCATGATGCATCATTATGTAAATATATGCGTGGTTAATGTTTTCAGAAGTGTAACACAGGTTCAGGGCGACTCTTTTAAAGTGTGATCCATTTTGACAGATAAAAGACCATGATATGCGCATATTTATGTAATATCATTTTAATAGGCCCAGTTTCATTGTTAAGACTGCTTTTTTTTTTGTCTTGTCTGTCTATTTTCAAATGTCTGAACATGATTCAAATTTCAAAGAAATTCGCTGCAACTTGTAGTATGTTCGATAATAAATAGTCCTAACAATAATAGAGAAATTGATGGGAATTTTTGTAATGACCAAAATTTCGTCCCTTTTGTGTTGGAACTATTACATCGATCACTAGACTATCGGTAGATAGATGGGATTTTCCAAGAATTTTCGTCAAATACCCATCGATTTCTTAACTATCTTATTAATTTAATTGAAAAAATTGTACTTGTTTCTTCGAAAATCACTTAATTCCCTAATATTAGACATCTGTTTGATATTGTTGCAATGTTAAAACTTTCCACGAAATTATAGTTTTTTCCTCAATAAAGACTAGCCGAACCCTTCTCTTATTGTACGCCGAAATTGAAGTAATTAAGAGTCTTTTGTCGATACATTTAAAGGGTTGATAGTTTGAAATTTCTTTAGAAAATAAAAGAATATCAATAATAACGGACAGAATAGTACAGTTATATTTATACAGATCGTGCAATCTTCAAGACAAAGCGGCAATTAAGCGTCCAATTTAGATTTTAAATATATTCTATTAAAGCTGACAACTGAACAGCATATGCCCTCGTTTGAATGATGATAGATCATTAAATTTATTTTAAATGTAATCAATAATTATTGAATATAAAGCATCCTTGATAACAATATAATATGGATGTCGAAAGTGATCGTTGTTATTAACACCATACAACACATGTTGTCGTATAGATTGTCAAATCATGATAAAATTCAACACATATTGTTGAAAAACATCGTACAACAAAAGATTGAGAATTATGGTGTATGTAGGTATATATAGTTTTATTTAAATTGCACATTTTCCACTTATCCATTCTACCGATCTTTCCCTTTTTCGACACATTTACAACAAAAAGCTCATTCTGATCATTACCGGTCTATTGTGTAATTCGAATTTACCGGCCATCTTCTACATCTATAAAGGAGTTGATGTGCGATAAGTTCCCGTATCGTTTTGTTTTGTTGTTGTTATAACAACAACACCATACTGAACAACACAAACGTTCATTAAACACGTAGGCTACTTTTCAAAACAGTGCCCTATTCCATACAACCAACAACCGTGGATAAAATGTTTATTGTGATTGTGTTGCAATTTTACAACAACCATATTACATATATAAAGAAAGTTAATTTCAAGTTGGGGATAAAAGAGTATAGAAACAGTTAAAAAAACAAAAGGTATTAAACCTAATATTGGGTTAGTCTGGTCGCCAATATTGTTTTTTTGTGGTCGTTTTGTTGGCAAATACTTTTTTGATTGGTTGCGTCTAAAAATGATCGATGATGTTTGTTGAGATTACATTGGTATAGTAAACCATTGGGGGTGACGACTGTAATGTCAAATATGTAACGTTTCTGTGTTTTTTTTCCATTTGCTGTTAACAGTACTAATCGATCATTTTGCTTATCAACAATTTAATTCGACAAATAAATATAACAATATATTGATTCATCATCATCATCATTCTTACTAAATTGTTATTTTATTGAATTTATGATCGATCAGTTTATCCAACTATCTTTCTTGTATATTATTAGATGCCTATGTGCGAATCGTTAATCCCAAACGATTAGAAGGGAGGTACCGTTCCCATAGACCACGTGTTTGGTACCGACCCGCAGACACAGCAGGACGTCGGCCGTTACCCGTAGATAGAGTTAAGTTGAAAAGCGTCGTCGCCTTACACACACATTTGATGGGTCACATTCGCCTCATCTGATCTTATCTTATTTGTTATTTATATTTAAGCTCGCGCTCTGAAAGCTTACGAATGAAATTAATGATAGTCACAGCGGTTTCTGAAATGATAAAGTGAGGTAATTGTATCTTTATTAAGGTATTTTTACCGGTATACCAAAAGATTAACTTTGTGTTGTGTTGTATTCATGACCAACACACTAACTTGAATGAAATTTTATCCCAATTGAAATGAACAAGAACAATAACAACAACAATAACAACAACAAAAAAAAACGAGAACGGTATAAATGTGAATGTCATAAAAAGAAATTATGTTAAGTTGAAATGAAACAAAAGTTGTCCATATAATTATGCATTTATCACAACAATAAACACTACTAGACGAGAATTACATTTACAGCTTGTTTTTATTGTAAAATAAAATGCATAAACTTACATTAAATGCAATAAAATAGGTAAACACCACACGTACTCAACGCTACCGTATGGGCGAAATGTTTTAACACCTGACACTCTATTAGTATTATAAAACTTGAATCATTTTTGTATGTAAATCTACTACTTTTCTTTTTGATTATAGCCTACAACATATCTAATAGGATAACTGTTTTGTTTTTATTGTTTCATAAACCTGAAAATTCAACTTATGTGAGTTTCTATTCTAATGTAGTATTAAAGTCTCTTTCAGAATCGTACTGAAAATCGTTGAATTCATTGAAATTCTACAAAATACATCTTTTCTAATTTTATTGCTTGAAACTAATTTGATGTTGCCCAAGGGGGCGGTTTTCGTCGGATCAATATGGAAAGTGTCGGCTTTCTAACAGTGCTCGTTTTATCTATTCAATTAAGTCAATGAACTAGTCGTTACAATAAAGGATGTGTACGTTTTAGAATAAGTATGAGACATTTGTCACCTTTCGTTCTGACATATTGTATGGTATGTGTGTATGTATGTAGGTACTATCTTATTTGGTTATATATCCATACATCTATACACGCACAAATACATACGCATACAATCAATTGGTATCCATCTTCAACCAATCACCAATAATGTCTTTTATTTTGTATAAAATATACAACTGACAACTGATTGATGTCTGTGAATATATTAATGTCAAAAACCATCCTGAATTGATAGTTCATTGGAGAGGTTAAATGTTCACCATTATATATCAAGCATCTAAACAAATTCACTATGCGTTTTGTTATATTGTTGCTATTATATTCGAATTAAATTGATGAAGAAAGAAAAAAAAATTGTGAGTGACTCTGCAAAAGCTCATCGTCTTCTATTTAGATAGACGGGTAACAAAAAAAAAATCGTATATATATCAAACATTTTTTCTTAAAATTGGAACGATAAAAAATGACAATGTCAAGAGATATCTCAACCATCAGAAAAATCAACAAAAAACCATCCAGAAAGTTGGCCTTTATTCGTTTTTCGATCTTGTCTCTTATACACACCACCGTGTACTAATTTATGACATTATATCCTACCTGGTTGTGGTGTAGACCTGGAACGATTTAGACTAACAATGACTCAGTTGAAAATTGTAATAAATTCCAAGACCACAACAGAGTGTGAGGGTGGGTGAAGATATCAGGAATTCGTTCTATCTACAAAGTTGCCTTTTTCTTGGTTCTTCTATCTATTTATCTAAATATAACACTTGATTGTTGCGTAGGGTCTTTGGTTTGATCTAGAGTCATTGATGTCACGAATTATTGATGACAAGTGCAGGGTCAGATGGTTGGATAGTTTCTCACACCCGATCAGCATGCTTTATCTACGTGAAAACAATGAATAGAGTAACGCTTGTCATTATTTCAGTATTTAACTGAAATTAAAGCCGAATTTATAGTGCAACTCTATGAATGGATTTATTGTTTGTTTACTGTTAAACTATTCAGACTGATCTGTTTCATTATTTAAATAGACTTCAGCCCTAAAAAGGAAACACGATATCAGGCAATAACAGGCGCAGAATAATAATGTATCGCATGTCTCAGGTGTTCGTTAGGACATACCGCACACTAGTAGACGAGTCACATCAACAAAAACCACCCATCTATATAAACTTGAGGCATTCACTAAATGATATTTGTTTGTTCTGCACTTCGTCTTCTTTTTCAGGCCACCAAGTCGTCTCTGACACAATAACACATATCTCAAAAAAAAAAAACAGAACGTTTTTGTTCTTCTGTGATTCCAGTCTCATCTTAAGTGAATATTTATTTTTAGACACCACAACGGAATGTTGTCCTTTGAAATTTGTGCAACACCCGTCACCATTCTTGTTGAATATCAATTTTGGTTTTTCTACAATTGTTGTTCTGATTTATTATTGGAAAAAGTTTTTGTTTTATTGTTTCGCCGACAAGGTGTTTGATTACAGTTAGATGAGTTTCGTATAGGGGGAATATAACAACAACAATCTCTTATACAATTCTTCGCGACATTTCTAAAGAAATATCTATCGAAGACGGGTATGTTTACGATTCGCATGTAAAGCTCCTACAGCGATGATAAGAATGAACACAATAATGGCAGTAACAGTAAGTTACATGGAAAATTTAGTGCGATAAAAGCATCAGTTTGTTTGCTGACTTATTATAAGTTTCATTCCAACCAATACGAAGATTTCAGTATTGGATAAAAGTAGAGATCGTTTTCTATAGTTTCATTATATCAAATTCGAATTCGACACGAAATAGTTCTAGTGGTAACATTCAATCGGCAGCAATCCATATATTTGTAAAGTCGTCACCAAACTAGTTGATGGCCTGTAATTATGAAACATGTTGAAAACGTATAAGAGAAAACAAAAATAAATCTCAATAAAACATCATAAGCAATTCACTAGATAACTGTCATAATATAAAATTTATTGATCTAATTAATGAAGACTCTATTGAGACGCTTTAGTCACACCTCTCACATATATAAGAGGAGCTTTTCATAATTTTTTTCTTTTTAAATTGGCTTTCTTTGTGTATATTCAAAATAAAAATCTACATTTTAAATGTCAACCTCATTACGATATGAAAAATTCGTTATAACAAACCGACTGTTAAATGACATCTTTGTTAATGGTACTTCTGAGGCTTCACAACATTACTATTATCGTGTACATCAAATTTAATCTTGGACGATGAAATATTACAGCAAATAGTTGAGTGACTTATGTGACTGAAAATCTCATTACCATTAAATGCACTGTTTTTTTTCTCTCACATACCTATTATTTTGAATGTTGTACGATGTTGTTTAATTTTTAATCACAAAATTTCCGCTTTTATAACCCACGAGTGATAGGTTTTGTTCAATGTTATATACCTAGTGGGAAAGGGTGTAATACTTGTTTGTTTTTGTTTGTAGTGAATGAAGACATCATATTTCATAGTTTATTCATGCTTTAGTGTTTATAATATAGTAAGATAACACTGGAGGGTCCCACTCACATGTTAATGTATTCATGTATACTGGCCGTATATCTAGATCTGGGGTAGTTGTTTATGTATTCGTCTCTATTGTGCAACATGTCATACTGTGAGTTAATTATGCCAGTTATACGTTTTATTTACATTGCAGGTTATATGTGTATAAGCAAACACTACTTGACTTTGTTATATAGTAATGCAACCCGCGGTCAAGTCTCACGTGCAACACGCAAACATTAATTCCATTACACCAATTAAGCAGCCAACGGCTACAATGAAAACTATAAACAGATAGATAGATAGATAGATAGATATATGTATATATAGTATCGATAAAAATACCAGAATAGATAGTTGAAACGTTTTAATATAACAGAAATCATTTATTTCTTCAATTGTCTAAAACTGATGAGAACTTTTACTTTACACAAAACTAAATAATCAATCAAACTGTTTGATTTCATTGAGACAGCCAATTTGAACTGGGATGATGAAATTTTGTCGTAGGGAATCTAGAACTCATTAGCATTTTAATTGAATAATCAATATGACTTTTATGGAATTAAAATCACCAATACAGTAGAAGTGCAAAGAAAGGTTGAAATGCTTATTGGACACTTCCTCAAAAATACAAGTGTTATTAATGACCATTTCTACCTCTTGACATTCATTCGTCTTATCTGGCTTAGTCTAAAATTTTACTCTGATTCATCATAAGTCGACTTTTGTCTAAATTACACTGGCAAAAGAAACATATTTATATCATTTAAAGACAAAGAGAGAGCTGAAAATTATTCCGGCGAGTAAACGAAAACCAAAGAAAACCTCTTGTGATTGAAAAGAAATTCAACGTAACCGGCAGTGAATGGCTTTGCCTAGATGTTTCATCATGCAGAAGGTTTCGGGTAAGCCTTTAGTTTTTCAATATTGCTATTTTCAATGGTTTGAAATGTTTCTCATCCTCATAAAACTGGATTTGGTTAGGTACACACCCCAGCTTTCGTACATGTAGCATAACCTAACTATTTTATCGCTTTCCCCTGTCTCAAAGCCAAGTTGATCAAGTCAATTTTGTTTCACTATATTTTTATAACTTTCTGTGTTCTACAGGAGAACGATAGCGGATTGTTTTAGGAGTTAAAACTTCTGATAGTCTCTACTATATAATTGCAATGATTTGCAATAAAATATTATTTTATCGGATATAAATACCTAAGAGTATGTGTGTATAAGCTGTGGGTGTCAAGATGCTTATAACAAGAGGGTCATAGACCGGTACGCATCAGTAACGTATGTGCAAACAATGAATTAAGTTTTTTAATCATTATCAGATTGATTTTGGAAGAATAAGCTGATAGGTCTCCTCTCTATAGAGTTAAAATGGAATTTTTAGTATCTACATCTAGTAGAAATTGTGTAACTTAGATTCGCTTAATTAACTTTGATGTTAGCATTGTAATGACATCAAATTGCAATAATGATAAATTAAGAATAATGTTGACCAGGTTCGAGGTTAAATAATTGATTGCACTTTAATATATAAAGGTATATATCTCTTTTAACCTATTAATATTTATATTTCTAATAAATTATAATTAAAGTTCATCATAGGAAAGTTGGTGTGTGCATGTATATCGTTACTGTTGCTAGTTATATAAAATATAATATCAAATTCATTAATAAAATGATGTTTTTTTTATAGATATGATAGAGGCATATAGTGGCATTATAACAAATAATTTTAAACAATCATTGAGATGAACATGTGCTCAACTCCTCTCACATCACTTCATGTCATCTTACAGACACAAACCCAATCATCTTGATTAATGATCGTTTACAATTCTGCACATTAACAACAACAATCACTCGGTGGTATATACCTGAGGGTGCGACTGTCTCAAACTATCTACGTTTATCATATTTTCATTGTTTTAGTTTGTTTTATTTTCAAATAAATAACTATCGATATATTGATGTTGGTCCGAAAATGAATGCGATTTGCATACAACACAACCACATGGAAATATATGATATTGGCATACAATACGATAAAGAAATAACAACCGCATTCGCTGTCCACATTTGATTTGACTTGCATTGTTTATTGTGTCATTACACATCCATAACAGCTTTGTGTTCAGCTACTTCGCATTATGCACTATAACTATTTTGCAATTTAAATCCATTTTAACACAATATTAATAATCGTCTGACATGCGGATTTACTTGGCATACTATTAACTTCAATTAAATTTTGCATCATCATTAAATCCTATTAATTTAGTGAATTATAACAGATGTTTTTCTTAAAATATTCACTGAATCTTCACAAGTTCAACTTCCTGGTTTAAAATAATAATAACAATGATAATAAGAATAAAACTGTTCATCATTTATCACAAATCACAACCGTCCTATAGATTGACAGTATGTATTTAATTTAGAATTTATACAGTTAAGCCGATCTAGATCATTAATAATTCTTTACGGGAACCAGTCAGTCCTTTTTTCTAATACTTCCGGTAACAAAAGACTTGAAACGTTAGGAGACCTCAGTGTAACAAGTCACATGTGCAACATACATAAATACATACAAAAAGCTATGTCCATTACGTGCTATCTGTTCGTCTAACCGCACAATAATTAATCATTCTGTTGCATATCATCCTATTTAACAAGATGCAACCGTCACAAGATTCACACATTATATTCATAAAAGGACTGTATATACCTGTAACTATGTATACAAAAATTTCTGAAAAAAATCATCATCTAAAATGCGTTTGATTTAAATTTATAATAACAGTTAAATAAATTATATTTTTCTTTGATCGATTGTATTGGAATTTCCACCAATAAAGCTGGAAAACAGCAGGGGTTGAACGGGAATTTATCTTTACTTCACCCTATCTTCGCGTCCGACTTGACATTAAAAAGTGTGGTAATAATAGACACACCTTGAACTTCATATAGTTCCGTTCTTTCTAAAAAACAGCCCCCGTCGTCCTTTTTCATCTTTCTCTTACATATAACAACAACAAAAAGCACAATAACGATACCATAAATCCAAGTCATCTTATTATGAATAATCGTCAATGTTACCTGATCTTCAAATCAGAAGAGAAAAAAAAAACAACGGTGCCAAATGCAAATTTAACAAAATCAACCTTAGGTACTTGACTAATGTCAATACAAACATGACGGCCATATCAAATCAGTGCGACAATTTACAATAGTTTTTAAAAAAATTTCCATTACACTTTCAAGTACCTTAACGGGGTTGTTGAAGAGAATAAAAATCTGTCTCTATAGCATATGTGAATTTATTAAGTTTTTTTTGTTTGACCTGAATAGCAGGGTTGACACATTTGAAACACACTATTTGTCACGGATACCGAAACCACACCAAATGGTTCAACCTAGTGATTAATTATTTTTGGCGACCTGGATTATGTAACTGAATACGATACTAAAACCAAATAGTAAACTGTTCAACGAAACAAAGGGGGTTAAGTGCTTTTGTCACCTATTCAATAGTCACATTTAAAAAAGAATAAGGAAAGTAGTGTGGAAAAGAAGGGGAGTTTTAGGTAAACAAAATATTACGACAATAAGGAATCAACTGACCCAAATTCTAGACGAATTAGATAAAAATTTGTTGAATTTATGCCACATTGTGTAAAAGTTTTCAAAACTTCAAAACGTGTCTGGTAATGATCAAAACAACAATTTAGTGGATTTTGGAGAATTTCCGGATTCTTTATGATATGTGTAAGAGTAATTTCCGTACTTTCATCTGGTTATAAGTCTTGCGGACGAATTTGTATAAACTGGAGAAAGCTCTTTAGATACCTCGACACTTTTCGGCGGATTTTATAGACATTTTTTGTTTAGTAAGATGAATTGAAGAATTTGTATGCTTGTGTTATAACAGTCAACAGTAAGAGAGTGTTCTTCTGACGGATATCATCATGTTTTTTGAACTTTACTGCACAATTGTTATCAACACTTCGTTGCACAGACAAGTATTGTTGTAAATACAGTTATCTGTTAGTTTCATCCACTATGACCTAAGAGACACTGTTCATAATAACGTACCGTTGATTAGTCTGTAAATGCTCACAATTGCCCTTTAGAGTAAATGCTCTTTTGCTTATTTGGCTATTTTTACACCACTGACATGAACTTACTTCTTCTAGGAGCATACCAATTTTTAAATGCTTAAGTAACTAGCTTTAATTTGCACTAGTTAACAGTTTACGGAGTCGTTTCCTTTTATTTACTCTTTAACTACTCATTTGCCATCGCAAAAAGAAACTCCAATATCACTATCGACTTATTGTAGGTTTTATTGGTGTGGTCCCACATTCGATTTTTTGATGATAAAAATCTGATACTGGGAAGGAAAATCGAGTGGTTCTCACTATTCTGTAGAAAATTTGAATCAACTGTTGAATCCCATTTGTCAAAGTCACTACAGTTGTTTTCGTTTCGAATCTAAAGCTCTTCCGTATTTGCATTATTTGCAACGTAAATAAACGGGTATGGATTATTCTATTGGAGAATTTAAGCCAGATTAACTGTCTATTGTGGTCTGTTTTAACAATTTATCGTTAGTGTAATTTAAAGTTGTTAGTCCAACGGATCTAGAGCTAGTTAATTGAGCAACAAAGAAGTAGTTATACTTGTTGTTGTTTTTTTTGTTGGCAAATAAGTGTCAACGCTTATAAAATATGTTTGTATGAATAAAATTAAACATCCCTATAATATAATAAAAGGACAAAACCAAGTTTGTCTAGTGGTATGTATGAAAAACATCCCTTCACATATAATTGGAAGAAAGAAAAAAAAAGACAGTCAAGCAGATACCTTCCGGTAATGTTTAGATGATTCTTTGTGTATCGGCGATCATTCGTAATGAAATTTATCATGTGTTAGACTATTATAAATAGGGGGATAACCAAAGAGGCACTACTATGTCTATAACTACTTCTATATTTTTCTATACCACGTTGAAAAGTTAGCAGTCTTTTATTGAATTTACGAGTCTAGTCCGTTAGATCTAGTTCAGCGGTATATAGGTAACATCTAAGGAATGATATATTGGTATATGGTCCCTTTTATACCCATTTTGGACACATAACATAGAGGTATACGTATAGGACATAGATATACAAAAACACTCTACGGTGGCCTTGTTTTGTGTTTGTGCTCTCAAATTGTACAATGTTTGTAAGCATAAAAGTATCACAAAAGAAATGTGCGGATTGACTCCACATATATCTACTTACGCAGATTTATGTTGTGTTAATACTATTGTGGAATATCGAAAAGCCTATTGTGTTTATATTGGCTAGTGACATTATTAAATATACTCAAGCTCTTCAATATAATTTATGTTCTATTTTGATCGCCAAATTTCAACGGGCCAAACGTGCACCGAACTGGAAATTAACAGATATTCATAGAGCATCTGCTCTTTGTTATCAAAAGCATATTCAATAGGTCAAGCTTATTTTTCACGATTTTTCACGGCCAATTATTTTCTATTTATATGAAATAACTGCACCAACAACGAAATTTGTACAAATGAAAGTTCTATCCAACAGTAGTTCATCCATTAATTAAACGACCTTTATAAGGTACTCTTTATAAACGATAAAAGTCCTGAGGCGAGATTTTTTGAGGAACTGTCCAAATTAGAGATAATAAGAACCGGATTAAACTTGAACAGTTGGATAAAGTTGATAATAACAATAATAATCAACAATCAATTGGAAAATTGATTGAGATTTAGACCAATTCCGATGAATCTATTTTATCTGTGTAGGTACACCATAATGGAAAATTATTTTTTGATAATAATGATTACAATAATAGTAATCATACAATAAATTGACCATATGTATGAATCATAAGTTACCATCCATTCACGATCCTCTTTCGATGTGTGTATCTCACGGTGTGCTCAGCTTGCATGCCACTAATTTTCATTCGTGACTTTCGTTAATGTTATTCATTGCTGTTTGAGTTGATCTTAATTTTTTTTTGTACAGATCTCGATTTTTACGTTAATTGCCGAAAAACAATCCCTACCTATACCTACTTACCACACATCAACAAGTCCAAAAAACTGAAATGAAATTAACGGTGATGTATGGATAATCGTGATCTAGTCAAATTGTAAACGCTACACACATAAATACATCATCATCATCATCATCAACAACAACAACAACATTAAATTACTTTCGAGCTAATTTTTAATTTTACGATCAAGTAGAAATTAATAGTTTTTCGTCAAGATATCGTCCTTTTCTAATGTGTTATTTCAAATTTCACAATATACCTTTATCTAGTGACTTTTTCCCCGTTTATATCTATTCATCTTTAGCGTTTTACTTATATTGCAATTATCAGATCTATTATAGCTCATTCCGGGACTGATTGCTATCTATTTTATGAACAACCATACAATAAACAATACATCACGACGTTTTCAAAAGAGATGGTTTAGAAAATATTATAATAATTAACCTTGGATTTGCATAAAATGAGCTAACACGAAGTATCATCCGTTTTCTAAAGAATCAGATCTAATCGATTTTTATCTAGCCTTGTAACATTTGCTTTAATCAATAATTTATCTTGTTGAATTTTGAATAATAATTGATATGTTTTGTTTTAAATCCACTTTGTTTTTGTTGTTATTATCATCAGTTGTTGAGTACGAGAGGAGACGAGATAGAAAAAAAAAACCAAGAAGATATGTGTAGAATTTGAAAAAGTTTTAAAAACGTACAACTCCAGCGTTCTAATATTTGCGATAACCATCATTAAATTATGCTGCAAGCCACTATTTAGTGAAATATCTGTAATACTACACCTATTACTTAAAAGAAAAGATAATCGCGGCATCTTCCGAGGGCGTTCTTTCATGTGTAATAATATGTGGTTGGATTGGAGGATACGGTTCGTTTTCAAACAATTTTTCGTTTAATGAAATCTCTCACTATACATACGGTATATAGGGAGAACGTTAAAAAATATAGTCGACAAAAAAAAATTTAAATGTACGTAGATTTTAATGAACAAAGCTGAGTTTCATAATTAATGAGCTGTAACGTGAAAAATGCAAAATCATCTATGTTACAATAGGAATACGTTTAGCGATTTGCTTGTTCAACACTGAATAGAAGAGATGAATATAAAAAAAAAAAACAAAATCAAAGTTGAGAAAAAAGTGTTCCTTCAAGCAGACACATCATATACAAGAAAAATCAACGTCTGATTTGTTACACCTCCTATGATGGTCGTGATGTAATTACATTAGGAAACATAATGATGATATCATTAGTTTGTCCTCTGAAAAACTTGATTTGTTCCTTCATTTATTAGCTCAAGTTTTTACAAGTCTTCTTTATATTAAAAGCAAAAATAAAAGAACAAGGAAATATTCGTTTATTAAAAATGAACGAAAGAACGAAAGAAAGAAGAAAAAAACGATGACCGTGAAACGGTGTTTATTATTAAAACTGATCACCATACACAGACGCCATAATTGGTACAATTTTAATTGGGCCCTTCTTTCAAACATTTGCTTGTATATGTAAGATATCAATAATCGACCAGTTATTTTACATTTCTATAGTTAATTTAACGTCTCTTGTATACATATACAACTTGAACAGTAGCATATGTGATTATTATTGGAAATATTTATCAAAAAATTCAATTAATTAATGTCGGTTTGTTTAATTATCTCATACTTGATAATGATGTATGATTATTGTGGTAGGCATTGAAAAATTGACTTCTATAGCTGTTCGTCCAACAACAACAACAACTTTCGTCTGTTTTTATTTTTGTATACAAAAAAAGAATTACAAATAAATAATAATAGTAATAATAAAACTGAAACAACATGTGAGTAATTAGACAGTTCATTTCACATTTACACTCCAATTAACTGCATTATTCAAACTGGTAGGAATGTAGATGAAGAACAAGAAGTCATCGTCAAGAAGATTGGTCTCGGAAAGACCTATCAATCAATTGTTATTAATCATCTTCCGCATTATTATATAGTAGTTATAAATATATAAATGACGCGTATCTTTACTGTTCCTTCAAGGCATTTTTCTCCCTTCTTTTACAATATTTTTAACTATCGGCAATAGTGTTTCAACAATTTTTGCTTTATTTTATTTTAATTATTAAGACATAAGTCTTGAAGGAATTTATATTAGTTTTGCTAAAAATTTTATTAGTTATCGAAATGTCCAAAAATTTACATTTCATGTTTGCAATTCTATAAATTGTAAAGTTTCGATTGTAATTAAATATTTTTAGAAATTATCGGAATTCTTTGGAGACTTTAATAGCCGATTAGCCGATGAACCTCTCTAATTCTTCTGATTAATGATGACATAATGTTGACCAAATCTTGTGAATTTCCCATATATTTCTAACGATAACATAATTTAAGTACTACCATAATGCAGTTACTCAACTGATTAGTTGGCTAATATAAAATGATAATTAATATTACATGGAACAATGGTAGCGTTGTGCAGAGTGAGAGTAGATCTTTTAATATCCGGAGGTCGATAGATATGGGTAATATGCCATCATCATCATCATCATCATTATTATTATTATCATCATGATCAACAACAACAATTTGCGTTGTTTTATAGCGTTAGATGATCCAGATTGATTGTTGATTGTAGCAATTAAGACAAGGCCGTACGAAAGGTCGTCTTCACTTTCAACACAATCTCAAGCGGAGATTTTATACAAAACATTTTTTTTTCTATTACTAAAAACAACATAAAAAGAGATAGTGTTAAAGTCGTAAAAAAGAGATTCTATAGAATAGACGAAAGGAAAGATAGAAAAAATAACAACAAATATAGTAGCAATTGCGCAAATTGTTTGTACATTTTTTTTTTACAATCACTTTTCCGCTCATCAATTCATTATAATGTGTGTCACCTTTGATTATTAAATGATTATTAAAAAGTAACAGGTTCACATTCATATAATTCGTAAAATAATGAATGCACGAAATATTCTCTCGATTATAATTTTTTTTAATGTTGAAAAAATTGATTTATGGATGTATTTGTTTTTTTTTAATAGAATTTTTGTTTTATATAGAATTCACGGTAATTTATTTACAACGCTACAATTAAATTCGTTTGCCAGGATGTTATGGCACGATTCTTCGAGCAATATGAATCATCATCAAATCAGTGTCAAAGATGGCATTGAAGACACGAATCATCACTTCACTGAAACCAGGAAATTGATTTTATTACATGTATTTAATTAATAAAAATCAAAAAATTTCGTATAGACCAATATAACTGTGATGTGATGATTTGTTTAATTTTCATAATGAAAATTGTTATCATCACACTTGTTTGATTACGTTTATCACATTTGAGACGTTTCCAATTAATAATTTTCAATTTACACGATGCAAACAAAAATTAAAACCGATTTTAAAATAATTGGAATTTCCTACTTTTCATCAACATATATCGTGTTGTTGTTGTTGTTTTTTTTTTGTGTAAAGAAACGAAAACAACTGTTAACCATAAATTAAACTGAATAATTTTTTTATTATTAATAACGCCTACATTATAAGTTATATCTATAATGATTCACTAAATTATAAACAAAAATTTCAATCTTGAATATAGCCGGTAATTATTTGAACTGTTTTCATTAATAAACATAAATAGATTTATTCAAATTGCAATTATCAATTCAGTACATGTCTTAAGCCAATTAATCATTTTTTTTTACAGCTAGGCCATATAATTGCTTCAGTTTAATGTAACTCCCACGAAAATAACTAATTAGATAGGTGCTTATTGGCAGATGAACATGAAAGCAATTTTTTTTTTTTTTGGTAGAATGAAAAAAAGTATGTTTGTGAAATTGTTAAAATGTTTGACCGCTATTAATTTTACGCAATTCATGAACACATTAAATATTTCTAATTCATATATGATGGGTCCGTTGAAAATCGTCTTTCTTATTGAAACGTATGGGAAAATTGATAATTTAAACCATAAGTGTCCGGAAAATGTTGCTAATTAGCCAGTGGTGTAACGTCAAATGAAAACCTTTTTGGCGGAAGTTCAAATTGCTCATACTCCTCATACGTGTATTTCTAAGTAAGATCACAAACTATTTTCAATTATAATAAAGCATTGCCAGCGGTATTGCAGAGAGGACTGTAGCGAAGTCGTCCACAATGTATTGCTTCCACGTAGCTGCTTCCACTGTAGTCAGCGAAACTATTGAGGGATGCACGCCATTAATTGTAAGTGCTGAGTGGTGAAGGTATCAACTGATAGCGAGTCTACTTCCGTATGGTATAGTCGCATCAGTGACTTAAGAGACTGACTTTAGTAATAAAATTAGGACACAATAGATTCGGTATGAAAGAATTACAAAAAATTGTCATGGGTAGATGTTTTTGTAAAAAAAAGATCGATACGTTTGTATATTTTTACAAAAACATCTGTTCATGTTTGCTGATGACAAATTTACTACTGGCAATATTTCGGCACCCCTATCAAACTCTTTCATACCGAATCTATTGCTACCTAATTTTATTACTAAAGTCAATCTCTGAAGTCACCGATGCGACTATACTCTGGTTGATGTTGAAGACTGATATTACAGGCACCTGCTGCGCCCGCGGAGTTTTATCTCCATACAGGTCTTTGAATTGGTGATAGTGAGTTTCAATGTTATTGGCCTGCACAACCGGTAGAGGTTTAGATAAGACTGTCCACACTAGAAGGGCTCGATAGACTATGCCTGGCGAGATTGCTCCCGCGTCTATGGGTTTTCGTGCGAGTTGAGCTATAATAGGCAAGTGTCGTACGTTAAATCTAAGCCGCTCTACATGCAAATATAAACTTTTACTGTGCTGCACGATATTTACGCCACTGTAGTTAACTTTACTAGTTCTGCTGTTAACTCTTTGTGGGGTTTTAAACTCAAATCAGCCAAGTTAAACCAGTTCAAGTATATGCGCAGGTGTGTTTTAAATGTTCGACCTATGAATAACCCATCGTTCATATAATTATACTATGCTTTCGTAAAACATAAACCCACATGATGATCGGGTCAATTAAAATAGATAATCAACCTACCAGTATTGAACAATCTTTGTAACTCATTATACCTATAATTTTTTATAAGTACCTGAATTTTATACTAGATATAATAAAAGTATTATAATCATATAAACAACTAAGATTATAGTGCTCCAAAAAAAACACTGTGAATCAAGTACAACTTTGCTGCCATGTAATTTGTAACATGTCGCCTCGATAACTGGCGGCTGCAGGTTCGCGTCCAGCTGGTGGACTTTTTTTTCGAGTAAATGCAATTTTGTAAAAATTCTTAATAGATTTACACTTGTAAGCAGATAATTGTTTTAAAATCATTGTTTATGCAAGTCTTGAAGATTTTATAGAAACAGAATTAAAAGAAAAGTTGGAATTTGTATTTTTATTACCACGCACGATAGTGCAATTAGTACATAAGAAATCTGATATAGCAAATTATGCGTTTGCATGGTAGGATATTAAAACGTGTACATCATTAGACATTGTAATACACTATATATACTTGTATAGTACTTTACTATATTATTTAAAATATGAACTCATTGGTTAGATTATCTGTTATAAAATCACGTTCCTAGTATCCTCTTTCTAATTCAAATCACGATAGCCCCAGTCGTCGTCGTCGTCGTTGTTGTTGTTGGTTATAGTGAGTCCTCTTCAATGGCAAACCAGGTGGTTGTATATTTTATTAATTTCTATATAGGTATATTTAAAAATTTGTATATGTATAAGTGAATGTTTTAATGATTACAGAAAAGGTCAAATTTCCTTATTTAACATTAAAATAAAAATTACGTAAAATATTGGATTTAAACGTGAAAAATCTAAGAAATTGATTTTTCGGTATAAATACTGTTCTTTTATCAACTAATATCAATGTAATAAGATGAGATCAAGGCTAGGTTTTACGACAAACAATTCTCACCTCTCACAAAATAGCCTCAAGCACGAATTAATTGATTTTGACACGATTTTGATGGTACTTTATATTGATATCCATGATATGTGTGTGTATGACTTTTTAAATATTACTTATTCGAAATAAATTAGATTTGACATAACTTATTAACAGTAAATTAATCTTTGCATAGATTTGATGATTAGTAATGTCGCTATTTTTTTTTTCTTATATTCCGATTGAAATGGAATTCGTCTTCAATAAACTCTAAAAGTTTTCACGATAAAACTTTTTAAACTGATTAGCCGTAAAATTTTCTGAATTATTATGACATAAACTGTCGTTTAATATGCACATAATTTAAATTATGCTATTAAAAAAATTAACATTTAATACTTTCAAATGGTTATTTTATAGATTGGTGGTACTAACCTTGCACAATTTCTTTGCTTAGGATCAAGTAAAAACTCAACGATTCATCATCATATAAGTGAGCGATGATTATAAGGTGGAAAAAAGACAATTTTCTAATGGTTGATTGTGAGAAATCTCATGAGATTTCGATAATCAAGAAGCAAACGACAGACTTTTTCTGTTGAAATAAAGTAAAATTGTTTAAATTATCTAATTATCAATTCAACACCTTGAATTATTTTAATTAGACTACACTTGTATTTTGTGGTATTTCCTTAATTGTTTTTACTGTCGATTTTCAACAAAAGGTAAATGAAGTGTTGTCCACGATGGTACAAGAACGATTAAAAAAATAAATAAAATAAAATAAAATAATCCTTGAAGATTGATTTTAAATTGTTGTTTGTTTTGATGTTTTCTTCGAGGAAGAGACTACTCAATGACAAAACTTTGATTTGATGAAAGAATCAAACTTATCAATATAGAAATAACAAAAATTGTGTGTGTGTTTAGTTGATGGAATGTTTATACAGCTTGTCTTATAATATAATTTATTGCAATTACTCTCTAATGGTGCTTACTAATTGACGACTATGTTAACATAGTTATTTCATTCCGGCCAACCATTTAAACTAGTTTGTCATTAGGCCTAGAGCAAATTGAAAACTAATAGTCCTTGTTGTTTTTTTCTCTCTCTCTCTCTATTACTCTATAATTCTAAGTTTGCTTTTGAATTATCATAATTAGAGACGGTGTTTAACAATTAAATTAAATTTTAGTGCTCTAATTTTAATAAAAACCAAAAAAATCAAGGTTCTCTATTAATAATTTTTTTTGTTTGTTATTAAATAGCTTATAAATTTTATAATTTATATGAGTAAAAACTTTATTTTCTTCTATGGTTCTACGATCTTGATTTAAAGGAAACAGATCAAGGATATGAGAAACGTAACTATTTAGGAAACAATTTAACAATAAGAAGTTGTTGTTTTTTTTTTATCAGATAAACAACAGCATAGTTTACATTATTTTGTACAATTATTTCAGGTAAATTAGATAATTTTAAAATGCAACTATTTTACAAATCTCACGTTTAGTGCACATCTTTAACCGTGAAAGTGCATCATCAGACAACCTTGGTCTAATTCGGATTTTTTACCATTATGTCTTGCGTACGGATGAAGGCACAAAAACACTTTTTCTTTGGTTGTTTCGTGTTAAAAATTGCTATAAAAATGGATAATTTCAAATCGTACGATATACTAAACGGAATATACAGCGTGTCTTGTGAATGCGGTTAGATTTCGGAATCGTTTACTATAACGACGTTAAGGCGGGCTTAGACATGCATGAATTCAGTGGCGCGCCAGTGAATTTAACTTGCATGTGTAAACATGAATTTGCGTACAAGTTGAAATTTTGCATGTATGGACCGAAAAGTCTGCAAGCGATTGACATTTACTTGCGCTAGTGGTGACTCACACCCCCAGAAATAAATGCGTTATAACTTGCACGTGTAAACTAGTTGCCAGTTAATCAGTTGTCTTTGCTCATTCGAAGATGATTTCGATGGCTAGTAGGATCTTCCGTTACGAGTTCTACTAGAAGATTAGCAGAAACACCCAAATGAGGCCGACGACTAAATCCATTTTTTTACCCACACACGTCGGTGACATTTCTTCTTTTCTATTTCTTCTATTTTTTTCTTCACTAACAATTTAGTGACTACTCTGCAGGCTTCGCAAATTCGTTAAAATTGAAATTGGCGTGCTAAAAATTCCAATTTCTGAAAATGTTGTGTAAACCTTCACTGGCATGCAAGTAAAACTTGCATGATCACTGGCACCACTAAATTCATGCATGTCTAAACCCGCCTATATATTCGAGTTTAACTTTTTTCGAGCATCATTTCCATGACATCCATTATTCTTTCCGCAATTAAGCGAGATATTTGGCAATCGTGTGTGGATCTAACCTAAAGAAAACATCCTGTATACAGAATTTAAGTGTGTGTTAAACAAATTATTAAATCATTGGACAGATGATTGCATATTCGACTTACGTCATTTCAATGATCTGACAACATAAAAATTGTAGGTGTTTTTGTATTAAATTGTGTTTGTTAAATAATAATAATAATAATAATAATAATAACAAGAAGAAGAAAAAATTATAGAATAGGAAGGATTATGGAAAAATAACGATGATTTACATGATGATTTGAAGGTCGACAATAGTTTTCGTCTTATCTAAATCTTTATAAGAGAAAACTCAACAACAAGATCTAAATTTTTTCTCCTCATTTACTGACGATATTAATTTTCTTAAAGTCAACTTATATAATGCAACTTTACTGTATTATTTATTATCATAATAATATTAAATTTGCATTAAATACTCATCTCTATTGCCGTTATTATTACTGAAATGATCCTGGTATTAACATTTTCAACTTGATCTAAAGATTATAATTAAAACAAGAACAATCCTGAATAGAATTTTAATTTAATTAGTTTGAACTTTAAAAAAATTCTAATTGTTCTGTTGTTGTTGTTGTTGTTGTTTTATAATGTAATAATAGGAAAGGAGATAGAGCAAGGTCGCTTTTTCGCGTTATATTTAATATCCTGTATGTATGTATATACAAGTACAGGTGGATGATGATACGTTTTTCTATTAATGACTAAAATCATCATGTAGGATGCTGTTCTAACTACAAGGTCGTCACGGTATATCAGCTTTGTCACACCACACACATACACATATCTACAATTAATTCAAAGACAAGATTAATGAATCTGACATAATTTTGACAAACACAAACACACACGCACAAATAGGTATATACCTACATACACGCAATAATGATAATCTTGTAAAAAAAAATAGGACACCTATAACCATATTGAATAGATTTTTAATTTGATAGGAATCGATTTTATTAAGAAAATCCGATTACTCCCAGTTAACAATAATTGAAAACAATTTGATATTAATCTAGAAAACATATAGAATTGGAAAAAATTATAATTTTTAACCTTGTAAAATCACATTTGCATGCATACTGTCTCATTTTCAGCTTATATTGTTACGTAAAATAGACGAATTCGTTACGGAATAACATTGTAATTTTCTAAAAACAAAAGCAGAATAAATTCCATAATGCACATTTATTTGATAGTCTTTTTCAACAAATTTTCCACAAATTATTCGACCATTTTATTTGTTATCAAACACGATCTTAATGTTGTTAGCTTTGTATAAGTAAAGACACTATTCCTTTTGAATATGTGCATATTTACTAGAGCAGAATCACGGTTTACTGTCTCATAATTTTGATCATCGTGTAACATAGATTTTGAAAACGTTACGAAATTCTCATTGAAATTCACCCCCTTTTCAGTACAAAATGTCCTTATCGTGGTAATAATCATAGAACCAAACTGCTTCCTTGTTCTAAGAGACGTTTTATTTAAATCTTAACACTTTCGTTTTATAAATTATTAAAGAGATGTATTTTTTTGATAACAATAACATTAAGAAAAAAGCTACCATACAATCACGTATAATATTGCAAAAGTGATGACGACGTGTTTGTTACCATCATTGTACAAATCGTGACAAAAACATTTACTATTCTTGTATACAACTCTGTTAAATTATTATTATTATTATTAGTTTTTGTTTAACAAAAGAAAAAACAAAAAGAAAATCGTTACTATTGCAAATTATTTTAAATTTCAATTTACATAATTAACAAGCTTCCTTATGGTAAGTAATTGAAATCTGGATCAATTTTTTACGTTTACAGAAAGTGGTTCTTTTGTTAAACCTTTTGCTATTCATTACTTTACGTCCTCTTCTGATTGTTATTATTTTTATAACATGTCTGATGAATAGGATCAATATTAAATCGATTTTAATTATGCAAGCTGACGTACTTTACTTAATTTAAATTCAAATTGACTTTATTATCCAACTGAATTGGAACATTTCCTTTCAATTAATCGCATGTATAACGTATTTTGTGATGGAATTAAAATTAAGGTTGTTATAAAGAAGAATCCCGGTTTGTAACTGGGATTTGGTACATATTGATTAGTTCTATGAGATTGATTAACATGCGATAAATTAGCTCGTAATTGCATTTATACATAAAATCGATATAAAATGATTAGTTTACTACACCCTTCAGTTTAAATGAAAAATCAGTGAGCAAAAGACAATCAAGTAGAATGAAAGGTGGCTTTCATGGTGTGCATTATTTCTAATTCTAATCTTCCAGATAAGACAACAAAAGGTATGGATCTATTAACAACTAGCAACTACCAACGGATGATATTAGACGATCTGGCAAAGTTGCAGTTATGTTCCTACAGATATCTGCCTTCATTTGACACAGTTATTAGACATACCTGAACGTACCCGCCTATTGAAATCGATAGATTTCTGGCACTTTACCAGATCATCTGATATCACTCTAAGGCAGCTCATTTGATCTACTGTTAATCACTTGTTTTTGCGTTTATTTTGGTCCAGACTATACATTACCGAGTTTCACTGTATTTAATAGGATTGTACTGTGAAGTTCAATGTCGACTAAAAATTATTGGGACCTTGGCAAAAAGCTCTACTTATGCACATCACCTTGACCATGATACCTTAGTTATAGGTGGTAATCAAGAAGATAAATATATGCTTTTGGTAGTAATTACTCAGATTACAGCAAGGGTACATTTTGCCAAATCCATGATGACATCAGGAGCTGTGTCAGCGATTCAACAGTCCAAAGAGTTGTTTCGCGAAATTTGTTTGTAACTAGATATAATTTTACATATTTCGTTTTGGTTTCATGCTCTGAAAGCCGCATAGCAAATTTTGATAATCGCAAAGCATAATGAATGATGTTCTTCGATCTGTACTGATGATGGATCTAGAAACTAATTGCGGGCTCAAATTCTACTGAAAGTGTCAAAAGATTTTTAGCAAATAATGGCTAATAAAACAATTATCAGTGACATCTGTTTAAAGAAATAACAAATTTTTGTCTTCTTCTTCTACAGCTTTTTTTCTTTAGGAGTTAACTGTTTCTGTCTTTTATACATCTCGGTTTTCCCAGTTGTTAGCTTGTAATTTATTTGCCATTACCATTTTCACATACGTGCAGTGTCAGTCTTCAATTTTTTTTGTCTATCTATAGTCTAGCATATGTTTAACGTGGCTTTACCACTGGTACCCTTATTTTCGACTCATTTCCTCCAATACGCTTCCACACTTCCTCATTTCGGATTCGATCTTTTGTTGCGAACTTTAATATTTTGTTGTAAGGGGCCACACACAAAAAAAAGTTGTTTTTTTTTGTTTGAAATATTTAATCTTTGTATAGCAAAACAAGCGAAATTCTCACGAATTACAATAACAATACAGAAGTCGAAATATTAAATTAATGGGAAAAATTTGTCAAACATAATACAATGTCATACATACTACTGTTGATAGCCTGAAAAACTATAATATTATGAATTGAGCAAGTTATGATTTAATTAACTTGCAACCTTGTTGAGGCGTATTTCCATATTGTCTCCTTTTATATTCTTACAATTTAACATGAATTACATAATATTATTGACAAAGGCATTACAATGATGATGATAATAATAATAATAATAATAGTTTAAATAACAGAAAAATTTCTCAATTGTTGGAGGAATTTATTGAATGAATATCGAATCGTTCGTTGGAAACACAAATCGGATATGCCTGCCAAATAATAATAACAATATTCGTTTATTAAATACCATGAATTACAATGGCCTGTTTATAATAGAAATTATGTAAGAAGAGTCCCAGTATTTTGCGAGGATGATAATTAGAGAAAAAAGGTGGAAAAGTATATAGCGATATGGTTTATAATTGACATGGGAATCCACATGTTCTCATTCGAACAATATAAGAATCAGATCAGACAGGACCTTGGACTGCTTAAGAGACGTAACGTACTTAACTTTAAATGTCCTACCTTTTTAAATGCTATTGTTATTATATGTCATGTTATTATTATCTTTAACTATTGTTCAACTACTATATATACACAAATTATTATAAAATTTATAAAATTATTAATACTGAAAAGTGATTAGTTCAGGAAGTTGGTAAGTTTTCAACAATAGTTGAAGGTGTGGTCGTATTTCGGAGGCGGTAATAACAATTTAACTCAAATGAATTCAAATTTAATACATTATGAGAAGAACAAAAGCGTGTATTATTTACAGTTTAATCTTGGGCGATGATTGTATCAGATCAAATTGAAATAATACCCAGCCACTGTCGTCTTTTATTTAAATCAATTTGAATAATCAATTCTGTTGGAGGACTTTTTTTTTCTAAAAGTTGAATAATAATTGACTTATGTAAGAGATGATAAAGAGAGAAGGATTGACTTTAATCATTAATTCCAAACATAGATTATCCTATTATTGTAGATGAATTACAGTCTCATTAAGCACCTAGTGCAGAACTTTTCAATTTTCATTGCATCAATAGCTGTAACAATTAAAGAAATACCAAGCCCAACTAGGAACTAGGCAGGTGAATAATAAATATCTTTTACAATAGCTGTTGCATATAGTTGACATCGGTAAAGTTCAGTATTTTTTTGTTTGTTTTTGTTTAATAGTAATAAAATATATTGAAGTGTAAAGAAAATTGTAAGATAAGCGAACGCGTCCGCGTATTTAATAAAACCATTAAAACACTAGTTTTATGCTCACACTTCAACATAAATGAACATTCCATGCAAAATCCAGACTTTACGATATTAAAAGACCGGATTATTAATGTAATAGAAATTTATATAAATTGTTATGTATTTAGTGTGGAACTGCAATATTGGACAGCATCAGATCCAATGACCACACACACGCAACACATCTACAGCCGGTATATAACATTACACAAAAGGATAACATCGTTATTTTTCTGATAAAAATTGCACGTACATATAGTCACAATAAATATCGGATTTATTTTATATAGTTTTTGTGTGTTTATTTGTTGTGTTTATCAATAGTATTCGGTAGTGTTGTAAAAGCTCTCTATAAGCTTTTCAAATTAAATATTTATTATTGTTAGAATGAATATAACAAATGTCTACTATATGATAAGAATGGATGAAGTCGACACCAATTTGCATGCAGATATAATTTATAGTGCCATCATTTGAATACGAAAACAGGCCAACGTCTTACAAGACCACACCTCAAGAATTTATCGTTTGAAACAAATGAAATTGTGTTTATTGTTGGACTATTTTTAGAAAGAAAAAAACAACAACAACAACAACAAAATCTAGTTTTTAACACCTATATTTTAGATAGTTTTACTAGTTGTTCTGTGTGAAGATTCCGGTATTAAAATCGTACCCATTCAATCATTATGCAGTTCAGTGATAAACCACTTGTAAAACATAATTAAATTGTTTTTGACACCTATTATTTCACATTTATTTGAATTATAAACTTTCTATTAAATTATACCTATCTGAAGTCTACATTTCAGACATTTGAATAGGCATTGCTTAATTTTTAACCTATTCAAATCCACCTGACGTTCTATCAATTAGTACAAACGTTTTAAAATGGCTATTAACGATCATAAACCACAAGTTTGTATAATAAACTTATATAGGATTGAAAGCTATAATTTTCTGGATAATGTTGTAAATATTTGGTTATATACCATATATACATATAAAATTTTTACGATCTAATAATCAACCCAAAGAAATTCGATTTGCAACCAAAACCAACACCTAAACGTTTTTTGTTTTCCAAATTCAGTAAAAGTTGTTGAAATTTTCCGTTCAAATATTCTAAAATTAACAATTTTAAAACCTTCTTACTACCCACCAAGTTAATTGATATGGTTTTGTTGTAATAGTGGTGGTTGTGTGGTGTTGTTATATGTTGCTATTGTATAAGTGAATGTAATTAATTAAACGCCTTATAGTCCAGAGATGGTATAATAGCATTTTGTGCTTGCTTTTCAAATAATACGAAAACAAAACAAAAAAAAAAACATCAAACAATGAATACATTTTGTAATCGTCTGGATGAGTCACTCTGTCTTCATTGCTAATAATTGTAAATTTCTGTAATAACATTTTCCACCCAACAAAAACCTTATATGTGGTGATAAAACACCAACCATTCACTTGTCGGGAACTATGATTTTAATCAAAGAAAAAATAGAGATAAACGAAGAAGAAGAACCTATTTGTTATGGTAATCAACCCAATTTTTCTTGACATCTTCTAACATAAATATTAACAAAATCTGTTATTCATAAAACGGAACGGTTTAATAAATTACTATATCTATCTCTGTTTCTACGAAACTGAACTGTGAAATTCATCTAATATTATCATTAACAATTAATACTTTTTTTATTATTATTATTATTATTATTATCATCGGAATTTATTCCTATAGTTTAGTAGGTGTTATATAAGATGCATTCCTATAGTTGAACATTTATCTTGTGTTAATTTTGCTCACTGCGTGAGTCCAGATAAGAATTATGCTAATAACGGCCAAGTTACACTGATTACGCATCCAATAAATAACTTTCTAAAAAACCGATACTCTCTGTTTATTCAAACGAATTATTATGATTGAATACAACTAGAAGATAGACGAGTGAATCGATTGACTTTGAAATAGACGCCTATACACTGTTGTATTAAATTTTAATACATTGTGTGCCTTTTAACAAGTTTAATTGCAAAATTATTACATTGTCAATAGATGTTTTATTAATCGATTCTAACCGCCCATTTCACGGCACATTTACTAGAAGCGAATGAATAAATCTGTCGCCTTCTAGTTTAAACTTTATCTTGTTATTGTTATTTTTTGAATTTAGAAAAACACCGACTATTCTTCTTCAACTATTATTCTCTTTCACCAATTTACTATGACATGTCCCACCTGATTCCCACGATATCTTGCACATGTTCCTTTAAAACGTTCACCAAATTCGACTCAACATTGATAGTTGTAATAACAGTCAAATGCTGTTTTTTTCAAAAAATTTCATTAATGAATCTATAAAATTTGACTCAAAAAAAATTGTTAATATTAATGGAGAAAAAAAATAATAACAATATAACCTATGATTAGCACGAGATCAGCAACAATAATAATAATAATAGCAACAACAACATAGAATCGGAGCGATGCAATGAAACGGTTAATGGACCAATTTAATTAAAGGTTTGGCCGACATAATAATAGACTTGGAAAGTTGCCCATTGATTTAATAAAATATTTAACGATCATTTAGCGTTTTTCTTTATTATCATTATTATTTTCTATAAAATAAAAGCAAAAAAAAAATCATTTCTAAATTTAGTTGTTAAATTAAGAGATTTCAATGGTGATCGAGGTGAGACGACGAACCCTATCACATGTTTTACTAATTTGACGCTTTTGTTTGTATGTCAAATTAATGATATTCCTTTTGATAGTTTATTTAGTTTCTATATCGACAATAAATAGAGATAGATAGATAGATAGATAGATGGTGTGGTGATGTGGCAATATTTTTTAAAACTAATGAAGAGTTCACACGAGCGCGGCGCCTGTGATCATTGCTTATCGGCTCAAAATCAACCATGATCCACTACATTAATCAGAGCCAGCGATTAGTGAGATATGAATCTATGTGTATCGATAAAAGGGAATATCGATCCGCTTGTGCAGATTACCATCACGAATCTATACGAACACGATATTGTTCTGGTTAAATGCCATCTTTAACCGTGAGGTTGAATGTTATACATTGTTAGATTTATAATAGGTATAGAAAATATTTATATACTTATCTTTAATAATAAAAATTAATAATAATAATAATAATAGTGGTGAATTATGGTTATATCTATTATCCTGTATATTGATGCTGACGAATAGGACTGGTTTAAAATTTGACATAATAATTAACAGTGATGGAATAATCTCACGCTTAGATAACAAGAGGAGTAATTATCGACCGACTGACAAATTGTTTACAACAAAAGTTATTCCATAAAATTTAAAGATCCATTTCTCAAAGTGATGGGTCACTTTTCAAAATCTTCCACATTCAATTAGCACACTAGAACATCTCAATATTAATATAAGCATCAATTCTGATTTATTATTACCATCTTCCAATATAGAAGAATTTCAAATTTCATCTACTATTTACAAATTTAATTGTAAATTTATCATTAGATAACGGTTGTTAGTATATGGTGAAAATCCCCTGTCGTTTTGTTGTACAAATTGAAACATGCTTAAATCTCCACATTTAATTAAACCTTTCTTATAGAAATTAGTTGTAATCTGCAAGAATCACGTTGATAATCATACTGAATACAAATAATTACCATGTACGAACATAAAGCACTGTTGGGAAAATAAATAAAATCAACTGAATAAAGTGATTTAATTATATATTTCTGAGCAATTAGACCTGGACTGGTGGTGATGAAAAGCTAAAAGATTAAATTTCTGGCAGCTTTATAAAACGTATATAGCGTAGGAAGTCTGCTCGCTTTGGCCTTATTTGTCAGAATACAATGGAACACCTCCAGAAACTGCTTATATTATAAACCGATTGTGACTCATGAATTAAAATATAAAATGAGTGACAGTTGAACTAAATGTGTAGGAGACAATAGAGCCGTTTCGCTACTATTTCACTCTTTTATAAAATTATTCAGACAAACTGTCAATTCCTAATCAAATGATGAACGATATATAATCGATCAACTCCTACATCTATTGTGCGGGTGTATTTAATGATGTCAATTTAAAAGCAAAACAATAACAACAAACAACAACAACAACAGAAAAAAATTAACAATAAAAGTGAAGTAATCCGGAAATTGTGCGACTAATGAATCTTGTTATTTTATTATTATTTTTAACACGCATCTCTTACAAATTCATTTTAAAACTTTGCGGCCTCTTCCTGATGGCGTTAAAAATTGCTAGTATATAGAAGAGTATAACGTGCTCATCATCTTCATGGCAAGTCGACACACGTTCCAGTGTAATCGTGCCAGTATGACCTCCGTTCGTCCATATCTAATCAGCTGACCCTTGACAAGCCACACGTATTCTGTTGGAATTGCCATAATTCACCAAGTTAGAGCCATGTCACTCGGACGTGACAATGAAAATCACGTGTGTGTGTTTGTTACCTTTACAAATTTGAAACGAAATTGTTGTTTTACATGGAATCATTTGATTTTTAATAATTCTGAATGTGTTGGATTTTTGCGGTTTTTTCCAACAAGTCAACAGGATGTCCGTTTCGGGTTGTTTTCTCATATAGGACTATCTCTGGGTGCATTGTCAGTTATCTGTCGGATAATGTCAACAGTTGCTACCGTATCGGTAACAATGCTATTGAAATTCAACTAGAAGGCGGACCAACATAACCTTTCCACACTACTATTGTTTAAAACATTCATGTTAATATGATATTTGTTATTGAAATTACAAGCAACACTTGACTTGCAAAATTCTCAATACAAGGTTCATACTCTATTAATACAATTGTAATTAAGGAAATTATTAGTATTCCTCAGGTGAAACGAAGGACCAATTTTAAATAATTCGATTTACTCAAATCTGTCCATGCATTTTTGGCTTGGCGGCTTGACTTCAAATAAGTCGCTCGACTTATACGTGAAGTCAAGTCGTCTAAATGTAAATAAAAGGAGGTTAGGAAACAACATTCAACAAACTGGATTATCTCTAATTGTAAATTTAAAAGAATTTTCGATAAAATCATGTGATATTATGGAAATCAAATCAAATTCTCAAGTTTTTTTTTTTTTGAAAGTTGTTTTGAATTGGTTTGGACTGTTTCTTTGATTCGAACCGCCCCTGTAAACGACACCGCCTGTACAATCACTAACAATGGAATGTTACCGCCTAAAAATGATACTCATGTTAAGACAACACTATGATCGAACAACATATCTCACCTAAAACTGGCTCGTCTTTACTACACGTTAACTTAACAGAGAATTATCAAATAAAAACATATTTAAATCAATTTTGTTTTTTATCTGAAACAGTAATAATCATGTGGATTTTGTTTAAATGATGCTTTTTTTTAATAATTTTCAGGAGTTAGGGCGCTACTACTGTGTTATAAAAATGAAACTCACGTTGAGACAATGGTGCTAGTTTAACGAGTTTCGAATAAAAGGAAGGTATAAAACACTGCCTAATTGAAAGCCTTTGTTCCACATGTCACTTTCAGGAATCTTTCTTTTATAAAAGCTTTAAATACTGACACTCTTTATCAAAGTTTTAGATATTTTTTTTGATTTTTGTTTCTGTTCATGACAAGTTGCTTTATGCCTGTTAATACCGATTGTTTTATCCGTTATGATACGTCCGAAATCATCCCTATAGTGCTAAATTTCTTCTTGATAGATAAGGTAAAATTTTTATTAAGATATTACCAGTCCCCTAGTTCTAGATCTTATCATCTCAACATTTAAGACAGGATGGTAAATGGTCAGTTCCAATTTGTCTTTGACCGTGCATATCTGATGGAATTAATCATCGGATTACTGTGAAAGATGGTAAACTACTACAAATACACATAAACGAGTATTGGACAACAGTTTGACATTGGAAGTAAGTAGAAGAAGTAGAAGAAGAAGAAGAAGAGAGAATGTTTGTGCTAGAGCGCGGTCATTGAATTTAGAAGCCATAAAGCACCCTATTCAATGCATATACGTGCTCGGCGCGAGTGCAAGTGGAATTATTCAACCATATTAACTAGTCAAACTGGTTTCATACAATTGTTATTGTATTTCATTATATTTATTTGATATGGCTGATTGTAATGTAACATAAAATAAGCTTACGCCGCACGTATAATCCAGGTATTAATTGAGAGTCAAGGTGCATCGGTATTTGTTGGTCTATGCGTCGGGGATATAGATTATTCGTTATTCGTTCTGCCACAGGATGCATCGAAATTTATATTGAAAGCGATAATGTCTTTCTTTCTCTCTTTTTTATATACCTATATATATGCACACATATGTAGATGTATAAGTATGTGAACATGCAAATGCACAGTATTAACCGTTGGGCGTCTAATTATTTTTTGTCTTAGGTTTGCCCGTTCAATGAAGCTTAAACGTTTTTATAAATTTACAGTTTCTTTGTACTCCATTTAATAGAAACTAAATTAACTTGAAACTATAATTAGATTAAAACTTGTAAATTATACACATTAATCGGCAATTTTATAATAATCCTAGCAAGTATCAAAGGTCACACTTTAATTTTTTAGCGCATTTTTTCACGTCCTAGATTCACGGTATTTATACATCTTCATGGTTAAATTGTATTTTTTTTTTAGATAACAAATATACATTTTCATTATTATCGGTGATAACAATCAAGAGTAGGATCTAAAAATCTGATTCTGTTTTTTTTTTTTTTGAATTTTATCAATACACATCTAGAAACATGTTTTAAAATATGTAGTATCTTGAAAACCAGATACCAGTTAATTACCAGTTTTATTATGTATGTAGTCAAAGAAGCTACATTGTAGTGTAGTAGTAGTGACCGTTTTAATAGTTTGTTAAAGACTTGAATAGAAAATTATATTCTTTGGCTATATAGAAATTGTTATAAACATATGAACACATTGTAACACTAATGAGATGCAAAAAAATTGTTTGTCTTAAAATAGCAAAACAATACAGTAAAAATCCTTCTTAATGGGCAATTGCCACAAACAGTTTAAGTGGAGGATACAACAGATCAGCCATTGATGACCAAACTTTTTAGGAAATCCTGGAATGTAGGGAGTAAGTAGGAAAAGTGAGGATATTTCTAGACAATTGCAGTAGATACCAAAGCCTTACGAGCTGCCCTCAGAATCAACCCAAAAATGGCTTTAAAATCTGAGGATTCACCTGTAACCTGAAAGGCTATTCCAGTACAGTTACATTTCCTCACCAAATTATTAGCAGTGGCTATAACTTACAGGAGTATACACATGAGGGATGATGTAATAATAAAATCAAGCATTTTTTATCTGATATTACACTGTTTATTAGAGACCTTTTTGGAAATTTTGAATTAGGCTGTGTCCGCAGAGTTTCATTTTTTACACAATGTATTAAAAATTCTTAATAAATATCTGTTGACAAGTCCGCCTAACCTTTGTGTTAGAGTGAAAAATTCTAAATTCTAATCGATTGAGGTCTTGCTTCGAGATCCATCAGGAGGCGGTTGAAAAAACTCTACCAAGAAGCATTCTTTACTAAAACAGTATTACTGTAAAAAAAAAAACATCGATAAGACGAGATTGATTATATAACTATAGGTTATCGCTATTCGATTTCAAAGAAATTAATTAAATTATTGGTCCAGAGCCTACACTAGTGATTTAGGTTGTATATATACAGGCTGTTCTATATGATCGTGAGCATCTCAAAAACGATAACAATCCGATAGGTTTTAATTAAATTAACGCAATCTCTATAGAACAATTTATTGTTATAAAAAAAATACATACAAATTTATTACAATTTGGCGGATTACAATAAATTGAATAGTTCTCTTTTATCACGTCTTTTCTTCATTTTTCAGTTTTCGATGCGACTGGTTCCGTAAGACATACTATAAGTATTTGTATGTGGAGTGTTAAAAATTTCAACAACGGTGTGAGGTCTTCTTTATAAATAACCAAACAACCATTAATCGCTTCTGGTCGAATATTATTACATACATTAAAATAAACTTTGTAATATTTTCTGTATAACAGCTACAATAATGTAAACTTGTATTGATTACATTGAAATATGGTCAACTGTTGTGTCTATAAATCATTTAATATGAAATATAGATAAAATTATTATTGTTTTTGGTCCAAATTTAATGATAAATTCTTCTAGATAATTATTGTTTTAATTAGAAAATTGTTAACAAGCCAAACATAAGCTTGCAGACATCGTTTGCTATACACATAATTAATCTAGATAAATTATCCATATAGTCCATAAATAATGGTCTCCTAAGAGGTTATCCTGCGTTTACGATCACTCCATTGTTGTTATTTAGCTATATTGTTTGCTATAAATTACATAGCACATTGTATGTGAGTGCACGTATCTTCTATCTTGTCCAATTAAATGTTTGTACAATGTTATGTTATAAAATAATTAATCGATCCTTTCACCTAGACTTTCATTTATAAATAATAATAATGAAAAAATTATAAAAATGAATTACATTATTTTTGAATGAATTAATAGAGAAAATTATAATTCAATTTTTCATAATTATTCCAAATAAGTTGCAATTACTTAATTACATGTTAGATGTTTCACAGATCATCAATAATAAAATTTGGTGGTAAATCTTATCCACAAGTGATACTTGTGAAACGTGATCATTACTTCAGACACCTCTAATCAAGTGAATAAATAATGATTAAAAAACAATCAAAATTGTTTTAATAAATCAACGAAATTCACTGACATTCAATTTAATTCTAAAATTTATTTTACAGGAATCTCAATATTTGTCCAGAGAAAGCTGTCGATTAATTTTGATATATTCTTGTATAAATTCAAAACTAATTAGTATCATAAACAGTTTTTTTTTTTTTTAAATTCGTTTCCTTTTATTTGTAGTCTTATTGAATGAATACAAACGGTGGAGAAATCACTACACATCATTTGTGTAACTGTGTGGTAATAATGACATTATTCAGCAATATAATTCGTTATTGAGAATTAGCAGATAGATAATTTTCTATGCCTAATTTGTAATAATATTGAACAAGAATGTGAACTAAATTTTAGCGATAACGATGGGGGCTCAATCATTGCCATAAACTTAGCGGCCGCCTGGAGATATCGTACAGTAGTCATTACGACCATGTAATTACTGTAATAACTTGTTGCCAGCGATGATTTTTAATATTATCCAATTTCGATCAAGTTGCTTACAGCAATATTGTTGAATAAAGACATATGTTCGTTGAAAAAAAAAACTGTTTCTTAAATAAATTTGCAATACATTTCGAGTTGGTGGATAATTGGTGGATGCGCCCCGTTTAATTTAAATGATCGTTCTTCTCTCTATTTATCTAATTTTTTTTCCGGTTAGTTTTTTGTTTTCGTTTGATTCACGATAAAAAAACATCACAACTTGTACAGATTCCAAAAGGTGTTAAGAGCATAGCAAGGTCACGTTCTTCGATTTTCAATGTGAGATAAGATCGGTAACAAGTTGCCAGTGAACAGCTCCTAATGGTCGTATTTTGCAATAAGTCCTTTCGTCCTGAAGCCAATGCAACTTTACAGAAAATAGTTAAGATAAGGTAAAGTACGATGATTTTTTCCTCGTCAATTTCTTGTTCTTGAGGTGCGTGAGAGCACAAACTCTTATTCTTCTTCTATTTCTTCAAAGGATTTTCCGTATAGATATAAACATTTGCCGACAAGACGCAACATTGGTGCATATTTCAGCTTGTATACAAAACCACTAAAGGAACTGATGATTTGCTTGATAATTACTAGATGTATATAAGTATATGTTGTTTATTTTTTATTTAGTTTCAAGTTGGAAACGATGCGTTTCTAATTGTCTATGAAAGGTTCGATATAAATGATAATTTATATCTTGTTTTTCAATATTTCTTCAAAAAAAAAATACAAAAACTTATATTAAAGGCGGTGTACTTTTTGAAAGTTACATGATTAGTTAACTTTTAATAAACAATCTATAACCATACATGGATTTCTTAACAATGATACAACAATCAACAATGGAGAAATAACTAGCCGTGACCCACCGGACGGCGTGACTCGTGCTCTACTTGCCAATGACGAAATTTCCTACCTGCCATTGAAAAATTATAAATCACCACAATTAAATACACAACATATTTATTATAAATTTTAATAAATATGCAGGAAAACTAATAAAAATTGGCGCCTTCATACACAATCTTCTATAAATAAATATGCAAAAATCCCCTTTTACTTTTTTTTTTATTTCGTTTTGTTTTTTGATTAGTATTCCGAATACAATTTAGTATTTTTATTCTCGTTCGACACTACACTGAAGGATCATCAAGACACGTACTGTATTAAAAACAAACTCTGTTAAAATATAATAATAAAACAAAAACGTCAGTGGTAGACTTGGGCTCGTTTACTTGCCAACCATGTTACTATATTGTCGTCGTTAAACTTCCGTTTGTCATTTAAAATGAAAAGAGACACTAACGTAAAAATATTTATTGAATTCAGATCGGAATAATAAAAGATGAAACATAAGAGAAACGTGTATATAATATATATTAACTATTTTAAGGATTTCAGTTTCCGGTTAAGATTTCCGGTGTTGACAAGTAAATCATAACGACATAATAATAATCATCCTTCCTTTTAGGTGAAGGTTCGTCTCTTCGATTATACTGTTTCGTTACCTTCTCGTGAATACCATTATTATCCACATCCTTTCTAATAGGTTTTTGTTAGATTGAGAAATACACGTTATTTCTTCAAATAATTTAATAACAATAATAATAATATAATAATGATAAAGAAAAACCTATTCAGATGTCACAAGTAACGCACGTTCCACCTCAATTGTTCAATTCCATACATAAAAATTCTTTCATTTAAAAAACATCAACAGGTTGTATAGTTGTTGTTGAAATATTTTCTCTCTTCTTGTTCTTGATGTTTATCTGGATCGTATCAAAACAAAAATGAAAAATAGAGAAAAAGCTGTCCGAATCCGTTATTAAAAACATGTCAGTAAAGCAATTTGTCTGTAATTTCATTAAATTATTATCTTTAAATTAGTTCACCAAATAAAACAATCGTCCAAATACAATAATATATGATACTTGTATTATTGATCTAAACAAGACATTAAACTGGCTAAATTGAATTTGAAACAAGTCCAATAAATTTTATAAATATGGTTAATGTTTTATTGTATTAACTGGCTTTTCTTTTCGTATTTCATTTGAACGAATTGTTACGAAAAGACATTCTGTAAATTTATTACTTTTTTATGCTTTATTAAAAACATCCAGTTTATACGCGTATTGAATTTTTGATCGATTACATGGAATTATATACAAGTTTTACTGTTATGCTGCACCTGATATTACCTAAAATATTTGAGAGTTAATTTTAACGAAAACAACGATAAATCTTCAAAATAGAGCAGAAAATTTTCTCAAATAATCCATTCTAAATTTTATCTCAGCGACCACAATCATATACGTTTACTTTGTTGTTTCTGATTTTAGCACTCAATAAAATTATGATTAGTTCACAAAGAACTAGAAATGTATGTTTGTTCATTAATTTTCTTTATCTTTGGTACTTTACTATTGAATTTTAATGTTTTGAAAGCTGTTGTTTACAGCTAGTTAGAATTTTAGAGGCTCTTAACGTCCGACTATGACTTTCCATTAATTGGGTAATTTTTATTCATGTTCTATTTGTGGTGAATATGGGGGCAAGTACTTTGCAATAGGTGCTTTTATGATCTTGCAAGAAAGCCTATGGCATCTTATGTACTCTACGTTTTTGTTTTGATAACAGAAATTATTTTCTTACTAAATACTCGGATTCTACAACTGGTGTCGAAACCCCTATTCGTATTTTTTGTAATTTTTGCTTACTGAACAAGAAAAACTTGGTATAAATGTTTCGACTAGATATTACAGATTAAGGAAACAAGAGTTGCTCGGCTTAAGAAAATATGCCATGAGCTTTTCTCAGGTGTCTTTTATCCGAGGAGCTTTTTGCCACTGAGACAATCCATCGTATATGGAGATAAAAAACTTGAAGCGCTAAGACGCACGATGACTTATTTTAAATTTCTAGTCAAATTTTGAACACGATTCGCTGCTATATTACTTTTTTTTTCCATCAACAGACCTGTTGTAAGGACTGCCACTTGAACTTGTTTAATCTAACATTCTTTTATAAGGCTTTAAATGGGACATTTGCTGGAGAATGTCCTTGCTAAGCAGTCACAATGTTTTAAACTTTGTCTACCTTGTCTGTAATTTAGAATTTGTCTAAATCGATCACGTATCACAAACTATCATTGGATCATTGAAGACGTTGTGTGTTAACGCACAGTTTTTTTCAATATCATACGTTAACACAAGCATGCAGCATAAGGGCCACCACTTATTAAATCCCAAGAGCTATGTTTTGTTGGAACAACGTTTATTTGTTTATAAAATCCCTTATTGGCAACAAGCATGTATCATGAACATTTTATTCATTTGTCTATTGAGAGCAGTTGCACTTGAAGGGTTAACAAAAATTTTATGAAATGTGCATTCTGTGCATGTCTAGCAAATAGTAAATACGTATTGACTGCACCTGTACCAAATAGAAGGAGGTTTCCTGGAAAAATATTTCAGTCCGATTAGACGTCGAAGCAGGTATTTTGTTGAAGTCTACCGTTTGTCCTGTTGTCTCTACTTCGTTGAACACGGTTCTTCAATTTCTAATATAATATTGTTGAGTTTAAAAGTCGTAAGCACTCGTAAAAGTAAGAAAAATATAGAAACCCTTGTAACAAAAGACCCGAGTACAAAAATATTTGTAACGCTTTAGTTTTCTCTATAATCAGTTACAGACCCCTCTAGACATATTCACAATCGAAATAGAGCTTCAAGAAAAAATGCTTCGTTATTCTTGAAGCTGTCAGTATTCGCTTGTGATGGAATTAGCGAACTGTGCTCAATGTTTCTTAACGATTGCAGATCTTGTCAGTCTCTCTAACTGAACTTGAAGGTATTCTCCAGCAAATTTCAGAAATTTGATTGTGAGTAATTACCTGTTAACCTATAGATATTAGAAACTTTCCCTAAAGATTGTTACAAGGAAAAGTAACGCCATAGTTTCTTACGATTATTGTACTTAAAACTCGCATAGTTTATATACGATAACAATACCCACGTATTTCTTAAAGACTTTTGACCTAATTGTTCTCTTTTGTGTAAGTTTTAATTGAAATCTGGTTGTTTTACGAAATCGTTGAAATAAATCAAAGATTACAATCGACTCTGAAAAGTGGATTTCCATAGCAATGAGTCATCAAAATGCACATACATATATTTGGTAATTTAGGTGTGGTATAAAAATGAGAGCAAAATGTGGTATAAGATATGGTTGAAACAGTTGTTGATATCATCTTAAAAGTATTTTTTATCTTTCTTTTATTTGTTGTTGTTGTTGTTTTCTAATATCAGCGTATAGATGTTAGATTTATCAAACAATAAATTTTCATAGTAAGGAAACAAACTTTTAACAGATGTAAATTAGATTAGTGACTCAATATTGATAATTTATAGTCACGAGAACTTGTTCAATCATTAAAGAAAAGAAAAACAACAATACAAGACAATAACATTTTATGAAAATCGGTTAGTTATATCATTATTAGAAATATGTGAGAATTTAATATTATTGTTGTATTTATAAACAATTTAATAAGAAAACCGTTTTGTTTAACAACAACAACACAATTTCACAACAAATTCTTTTTATCACGATCTATCTTATCTTAGAATATCGATTGTAAATAGATAGTATTCGTATATAATATTACCTATATAGAAAATATACATATCAACGGCGCCACATCCTTTTATAGGATGTTTAGGTATTCAACAGAGCTCGTTTACTATTATATTATCCTTATAATGTATGCAAGTACTATCATGTCGGCCGGACGCTACAGATTCAACATTATTGTTATTGTATTATATGTCTGTCCATCCGGAGCAAGACTTTAATCCGGTCTTAAAACAATAAATGAGTCAGTAATCGTAGAAAGGAGTGGTCTAGAATCACAATCATTCCAAGATTTAATCACAATAGAGGAAATATATATATATAGATTTCTTATCAGATTAATTTTTTTATTAACGAAAATTAGAGGATGTTTGAAAAATTCCAACTATTATAATAATAATTATAATAGAATGATTAAGCAGAACTGATTTAATAGAGCTATTGTTTTTCACGGTCAACGCCTACAATGTCAAGAATTTTAACACAAAATTTATTCACAACAAATTAGATCACAACTGAAACAAGTTCCTTCTAACAAATTAACTGGTAATTATATGCTTAAAAAGGAAAAGCAAATAAAAAAAATTATTTATTGTTTGTTAATTTGAATATCCCATATGCAAAAGGCTTAATCGAATTAGGTTTATTTATATAGAGATAAAAAATAAATAAATAATAGTTTTGGACTTTAATAAATAATGTGATTAATCATTGTGAAAAAATAAAAAAAAAATATCCACCTACGTTTCTATACCTTTCTCTAACAGCCTATTCCGGTAGGATTACTAATTAAAATTTCAAATCGCGCTATTATTGCAATCCTTATTCCAAAACATATCACTTTTATTATTAATAAATGATTAAAACCATATGGATGGATTGATTTGAATAACGCCATACATCATCACACATATATCATATAATGATATGGACAAGACAACTATCTATGATAAATTCAAGAAATTTCTGCATTCCTCCACTATCTGTCTATGATAATGGTAGATGGATAAGTGTTGATCGATAGTCGCACAACGGGTGGTTGAATAAGGCAGATGCATCTAACACCCTCTAGTGGTTGTGTATCATTCATCATCTTCACACTGGTAAGGTCAATAATATAATTGTATAAGAAATTAAACAAATTATTCTTTTGCAATTAATATTGTGTGTGTGTGTGTGAATGATCGGAAAAAATCATTTATTATTATAAAGATACCGTACACATTTCAACTTTTTTCATACTGATGTTGTTTACTGTTGTTGTTTGAGTAATTATAAAACAAATCAACATATTTAAGGATAATTTCGTGCTCTACCAAATAGTTTAACTTCATTCATTTCATAGATAATAAGAAAATAATTGATGAGTTTATACTTGTAAATTCCAAAAGAACTAGTTTTTATTAATAAAAAAGTAGTTTTAATGATAGGTCAAATAAGATTTGATTTTGCAAAAAGATTACAAAATTTCAACGATTCTTTATTAATTTTTTTATTCTCCATAGTTCTCATTCACTTTTGAACTGTACATAATATAAGAATCCGGTTATGCAAGTCATCTAGTGTAAGTATGTGGTATGTACATATATATATATATAAGATACAAATCAGTAGTAATAGAAAAAATTGAAGGTGGAAAAAGAGTAATAAATAATTCACAAAATCACTCTAAATTTCAAAGACTTATAATTAACACCGATTGGTAATGGTTACTGTGGCAAGTTGAGAGGTCATGTGAAATATCTTGTGTAGATGATTTGTCGCTTTTACGCTATAAACGAAACAACATTGAATAGGAATTCACCTACGCTAAAATGGTGATAAATAATAAACCAACTGTAGAAAGATTATGTATAAGTATTTTCTAATATTGTCAAGGAATTGTTAAGATGGCAAATAAATTATTTATGTTTAACTATATAGAATGAAAATTCTATATAAAGTATTTTTATTGTTTTGACACATGGACGGCAACTCCTGTAAAATTAAAGTAAATCAACATTATTTGTCGTCACAATGACGTTTTGATGTGAATAATAGCGTTTATCTCTTGATTTATTGTAGGATATTTTTTGTTTTCTTTGTGGAAATTCGCTATATAATTGTGTTGTCTTGTAGTCATTAGTGCGGTCATTTTGATAACAATAAACTTTGGTCTTTATTTACGGGATCATCTGAATATGAATGGCCGATGTCCAATTTGTTACTTAGAAGTTTGCAATGAATAAGTGGTATATTATAGATTCTAGACCATGATTGTCCGGTCGCGCTACTGTTGAGATGGCAAGATAGGACCTATTGTCATACACAGACAGAATACTAATATTTGAATGACTATAGGTAGGTGTCTGCTTTAGAATATTATTGGTAGATTGGAATTTTTCCAACATATAAATTTCTTCATAATATATTTTAAGGGAAATCAAAATTCTAGGAAATTGTTTCCGTTGTGCAAGGGCATTTGATAAAAATCTCGCCTATATACTATATTATAAAGAACCCAACAAAACTAACCCACTACATACATGAGAGTTAGAGAATAGAGAGTGCGGGCAAGATTGCCCGCAGATTGTCCGCTTGTTCCGGCGCTCTGATCAAAGATAACGTTGACACATGGCGCACAGACAGAATATGTACATAATTTTGTACTTTTATTTGTATATTCGTACCCTAGGCGTTCACAATGGCTATAGTTAACATCCTATAAATTAAATCAAACGCTTTGTATGTTTTATTCAGAACATTGTAGATATGTGTGGTTAAGTGTTGAAGCAAAAACCACCACCCTTCTTGATACATTTCGTAGATATAATCACGAATTTTTCGTGAACTACAAATCAACGCAATCATTCTGCACTTTGTCCTAAAACCATCAGCTGCTCTCTTCTATATACCTATATATATATACAAGAGAAATATACAAAGATAAGCATCTACACGACTTGCCTAAAAATACAACAGCAACAAACAACAAGGGCGACAAGCTGGAATTACGAGCACCAAAAGACAAAAACCGAAATAGTTTTGTTATATAAACATTCAACTCCTGCTGATCTTTCAAACAATATGAACACAAATGGAATTTAGTGACATGACTTGTTCAAGAGACTAATTCCAAGTTTTTTTCCTATATACATATAAACACAAGTCATATACCTACACAATACTTCATTAATGTAATTGACTGAAATATCGCTAATGTTCGACATGTCCAACAAATTTACAACTAGTCGTTTTTCTCAACACTTCCGCAAACGGAATCAACTATAAAGAATCCCAGTAAGCTTTGAAACAAATCAACGTTTATACTGCATTTTTTTGGAGACTTCAACGGGCGGTCAAGGAAGTAACTCTTTCAGATTCTGTGTGTATTTGTTGGTAGAATTATGTTCGAGTCGAGGGTATTATTGATGGTTTTCTTATTGATCACGTCCTCTGTACATCCTCACTAATTTATGGAACGCTTTCAATAATAGTTTGGTTAGAAATAGGTACTTAATGAGCAGTAAATTTCAAATTACAAAAGAGGTCTGGTGTTCGATCATTATCTCCCGTCTATTGTTCTAATAATGCTGAAGGCATTCGTATTACTTCCATAATCCAAACGATTTGATCGTTAATCACGGATATTGTAAAGAGAATAATAAATGAAATAAGCTCGTTAGCATTTTTTTTCTGCTGAAAATAGTAAAGATTTTCGTTAGATTTGATTTTTTGTTGGAAAAGTTTTTTTTTTATTATAATTTGAAGGTTGCTTCCTATATATGAAACATCCTACATGCGTTGCAATTAATACAAATACGAAATAGTTGAGTTCTTTCACAATTGAGGATATTGTGGTGTGGTGGTGTATAACTATGAATCATACATCCATTATAATCAGATGCATCGTTATAAATCCATGATCGTTCAAACAATCAGAAATACCATATAGGGAGAATGAGGTTGCGTGTAAAGACTCCTTCGTTCTTAACAGAGATAAGAAAATTATACGTGTTACAGCAACCAAAATTGGAGTAAATTCTTTCTCTTTCTATAAGAACATAAAATAGTAATAATCAGCCAACATACTGTAAGGTTAATTGGTTTTAGTGTCGACACTTGAAGATAATTGACATACGATTGATTTATTATACAAAATATAGAAAAAAAACAACAATACTAAAGTTATTTAAATTGTTGTACAATTATTTATTTGTGTGCGTGTATGTGTGTGTAATAGAAAACATTAAGAATGGCGTTGTATGTATACCATCCTAGTTAAACAATTAATCGTGTGGGGTAATGTCGATCTCTCTCGATGGGGCTCTTGTTAACAGCTACGATTAGCATTCCCATCGGTAAACTCTAGAGCTCACCCGGCACACATTTAAGCGTGTTTACATGACCACTCTAAATGTTACTTAGATTAAAGTACTAGTAGGAAGCTTTTACCTGTTTAGCTAGGAATGAAGGCAGCTTCCAAGCATCACACACAAAATTCAACTTTAATTTCTATGGAATTTTTGTTTTAATTAACAAGAATTTCTTATAATCAGGTTGTTGTTGTTGTTTGTATAAATAAGATTTTGAGACAAGATCCAAGTATTCGGTTCACACGATCCCTCTTCCGTTTTTTATTCTATTTCGAATAGTTAAGAAAAAGTTTATCTAAATAGATTATTGTTTATTGTGTAGAAATTGAGACGTCAATACGATGGATTTTGTTAAAAACTTTGACAATTTAACATCAAGTTTGTGTGCTTATCTTCTTTGTATGGGCCCGTGGGCCGTGTGAAATAAATTTATTAGGTTACATGTAATTACAAGTATCGCGTGATGGAGTTTCGAAATGTTTCTGTGCGGGGGGCGCCCAAATCTACACTCAATACATTCCACATGCATACAAGCATAAACAGGATTAGTGCCAATCTATAGCATTGATTTATAGGAAGAACACTATTAATTACCGAATTCGTACATAATTCAAAGTTAAAAACTTGAAATTATGCCGTTGAAGAATTCTATTTTCAATATTCAAAATAATTTATGGAATAACATTACTATACAGATTCCTGCTGAGTTGAGGACTTTTTCAAGTGGCCAAACGATTTAGGGGTGTGTCTTGGAATATTTGAATAAATGGAAATAGGGAAGAAAAAGCTTTCCGTTTTACAAATGGGAAATATTCCATTAAAAAATGGTCACGCATGACTGAATTCATATATCAATATCATTTTAAATGATCTGTATGGAGCGTGAGTGTTACAATTTCATAATTATAGTGGTCTCTGTTGGACCCATAGTGTTTCAAGACAAACTCCATAGATTTATCTCTGAACTTGGTGAAAGGATTGTTTATTAGTTCTAACCATCATAATTATTTCAATGTTATCAAATTATTTATTAATAGAAATTGTTTATTTTTTCCTTTCCTTGTAGCTAGAATAATTTATCAAATTTTGTTGTTTCTTTTATTGTATTTAATCTACCATTTTCGGACATATAAGTGAGATTACTACCAATTTAACACATTTTCTACACAATGATTTCCTTGTACTATCTAATCTGTTACTAAATTATAATGCCAACCAAAATTAAATGGGAACTTGTAGTCTTGAAATTTAGTCAAATTGTTACAATTTTCCTTTCACTATAAAAGAGAAAATAATAGACAGTACTGGAGGCGGCAACACTTTTATTAAAGATACTTATTTTGATTTTTTTATCATTTTAAAATTTCACACCAACGCATTTTATTACAGTGATTTGTTGATGGTGTTTTTATTATAATTAATCTCATATTCATGTGTTTAACAAAAGCAATTTCGTTAATAGAGTAATAGGTCTTGGTGTGTTTTTGTTATTATTTATTTATGATGGTTTTTAAATGTTTTAAAGGACATTGGGCGGCACTCCTATTATATGATTGTGCTAAAAATATCTGTAACAAGTGAATAATTGTTGAAAACAGAAACCACACACGTAGAAAGTCAACTTAAATTAGATTCAGCCATATAAATTACAAATTACAATTTCAATAGGAGTTGGGAAATGGATGATTGAAAATATTGTTGATCGAGGACAAAAGATGCTTTGTGTTTTTAAAATGGACCTCTAATTGTGCGTGTTGGTATGATATAATTTGCTTGTCATCTGTTATATCTCGAGAATTTCATATTGGCTATAAATTTTATTTGAAATATAATAATAATGAAAGACTGTATTGTACTTTAATATGGATGAAAAACAACAAACAAACAACAACAACATCATGAAACTGTAATACCCTTCTGTACACTAATTCGTACAAATCAAGACAACACTAGGGAAATGAGAGAAATTTATGACAATATAAGAAAGATATATTTTATTAAGTAAAAACCAACTTTTCCTGTGGCCGATGTTTCTTTTCTATATTAGTGGGATACCTATTGGCAAATGTGGCAATAAGTTGGCTTTTTCTTTCTATGAGCGGTAGTGTTTTATAAGAGTTTGCTGTCAAAGAAAATGTGCCGTAACATAAATTACACTTTCGATTCTTCTCATAAACCACTAACTAGAAA
>JAZBGY010000183.1:70104-93475 GCA_037414755.1 Lydus trimaculatus | reverse complement strand
AACCGAAACGAAACCAAATCGACAGGATCGTCCAAGGGCTAGTACTGGAGGTAAAACATTTTTTTGTAAGTTTATCGATAAAATCGCTATGTGTATTTTGTTTTTAAGGACGTTCACGTACCGGTAAAGGTGGTAAAGCTTATGGTAGTATGCAACCACCGCTTTCAGCAACACCATCATTAAGTTCTGAAACTGAAACCGATGATGAGTTGTTTATTGATAAAGACGAATCGGAATTGATGCATTCCGATGATGAATCGATGAATTTAGAAATTACGGAAATTGATAAACGTACAACACAATCAAAAAGTGTTGCTAAACTACAGACAAATAGTGATGATGAATTTTAAAACTTTATTCATCAAAAAATAGAAATAATAATAAATACAACGATTATTGTTAAATAATTATAATAAATTAAACAAACACAATAATAAAGAAAATCACCAATTTTGCCACATATAGACTACGTTTACACCATACCATTTGACTGGTTGAAAGTTGTGATGTGAACGTGTTTAATCAAGTTTCTGTCGTTTCGTTGGGTTTAAACGAAATAGGTCGTGGTAATTCTTGACTAACAACATCTAAATTGTGAAATTTTGGTAAAAACAAATCCCCATCATCATCATCATCTGTTGCATTATAGAAAATCCATTGATTTTCATTTGGTAACAGATCAATATCGACTAATCTCACCAATTTTTCCAAATCATCATCATTTTCACGTTGTTCTAATTGAAAATCGACAATGCCTTGATGGATTTCTGTACCTTTAACGCTGGAGATTTTAACAAATTTCGTTTTAAAATCAAATTGATCATTGTCGTTATTATTTGGAATTCGTTCAATTTTCCCAATCGAATAATAGCTGGTCGGCGGTCTGTCTTGATTGTATTGTCCGAAAGTCGGCCGTTTTGGCAATGTATCAATACGGTCATTGTATGTGTCATGATTCGTGTAATAAAGGTAAGGTGGGAAACGTGTTGTCGTGTAAATATAAGGACGTCTTGTCGTTGTCGGTCTGTAATATGTCAAAATGTCATCGTAATAGTCTGTTGTTGTAGGTGTTTGAGTCGTTACACGTACAGGTTTACGTCGTTTTTTCGGTCGTTTTGTCGTCGTCGTCGGTGGATAATAATGGATTTTTATGTTTAATTCGATCGGTTTTTGTTGTGTTGTTGTCGTCATCGGTTTACGTGTTGGCGTCATTGTCGGTTTAACATAATCAAACAAATACGTAATGTCATGATCGTAAGTCGGGGTTGTCAGTCGGTTAGCGTACACGTTATATAGTGGTCGTTCTGGTATAGCGTCCGGTGCGTAATCGTTAACGTAATATTGTTTCGTTTCAGTTGAAATATCTTTAATTTTGATCATCAACGGTGACTCAGTAGTTGTAGTCGTTGATTTCTTCTTCGTTTTCTTTGAAGCTCGTTTTTGTCGGTCAATTTCATTACTATCCCTCTCCAACCATGGTGTAATATCGAAATTCGTTAAAATCGGATCATCACACCGTATACGTTGATTATCCAAATTATCAGTCATTAGAAAAACAAACGGTTGTATTGTTACGATTTCTGTTGAACTTTGACATAAAACATGTGCCATTGTAATATGGCGTAATTGTTGTAATTGGGCCGGTGTGAATGATGATTCAAAACCACCATTTTCATACCAAAATCGATCACCTTTACGTAGATTTGTGAATTGTTGTGCTATAATACAAGCGAATGTTGGTCCAACTAAACCACCACGTACAGGTCGTTCAGCTAAACCACCAGTAAACAAATCAATATCATCAATATGTTTGTAAATTAATTTCAAACGATTCACACTATCACGATTCATGATTTTTAATAAGTCTGACCATGATTTAATTGGTGATAAACCGCAAGGTTGGCGCCAATTCGTATAAGGTGGTATACCATGATCACGACCACGTTGTATATTAATTGCTGCCAAATCAAGACCGAATGGTACACCTGGCGATTGAAATAGATGATTTGTTAGTTCGTCAGCAATAAATTCATCACGTCGTTGGGATGGTTGATTCAAAAAACCGAGAATCAAGCGATCCAAAGAACCTAAACTCCAGATATTCTCGATATTTTCCTGTTCTTGATGCAGCGATACATCTGATAAAACAAATAAACTGTTACTGGTGATAACAGAAATTCAAGCTATGATCTCATGGCACCATGAGAGCGTAGCTTTAGATTGAAATAAACTCATTTACTAACTGTTGAAAATCGGTCGATGTAAACTATCGGCTCTAACGAATGAATTCTGTACCAAACTGTGTCCGAAACGGAAAGCGGCCGTACTGAAAGAGTTAGCAATAGTTGGGTTAATTTTCGGGTTATAACCTTGATAGTAGCCTTTCTTTTCCAGATTTAATTCAAACAAATCCATAACTTCCTCCCCTAAAATAATTGGTAGAAATTCCCGATACGTTATCTGTTGAAATAAAGCCCCAATAATTTTTCTAGTTTCACGAAATACTTTTTCATCACTCCAATGTTGATTGATTTGACTTAAAACATTGGCTAATTTGTTGTGATAACGTATCCAAATTGTGTGTAAACCAATTAAGCCAGGTTGTTCATTAATACGTCCATCGGTGATTTGAAAGCAATCCAATGTTATAGCACCGGAACGACAAAGTTCACCATTTGGTGGATCCGGTGGTGTTAAACTACCTCTAGGTCGTCCGTATTGTAATTTACCGTTGCGAAATGTACGTATTGAATCAGATGTTTCTATATCACTACCATAGATTGATGAAGCATCCAGAAATGATGTTACTTGATTTAATTGTTCACGCCAACCTAGATTACAATTGATCCGTGTCGATGGGGCGCTCCTTGTGAACTCCAAACAACGTACACCGAATGCAGCTAAATGCCAATCGTTTTCAGGTACTTCTATCGGTAAACAATTCGGGTGCTGAAAATTAAAAAATCTTGTAGATTCTTGTGGTTCGTGTTGGAAGATGTACCATTAATTCCGGTGGTAGTCCACAGCATCGCGGTATCGTACCATTGAATCCGCGCGATTTTACCGTTGATGTTAGATCGTGATCAATCAATTGACCCCATTGCATTAACATTAAATTAACAGTTGGTAATTCTAAATTGTTGTCACGGTGTATTTGTAAACTGATCAATCGTGGTGATGGTAATGGTGACCCAAAAACTGATCTACGAATCTCTTGGATTCCTGTTTTAGCGAAATTTGGGGCAATTAAAATCAATTAAATAAAATTAAAAAAAAAAATACGAACCATCATCATAGACTGGTGGTAGGAATCGTTGCATTGGTAGTAAAGCTGAACCATGCCAGGGTTTCTTGAAGTTGTTACAAGTACCATCAGCTGTACGATAACGTCGGGTCGCTGGTGGACACCGTGGGATACCACGTAGCGGACACTCATCTTCTAACAGATTAATTGTAGATGATTGTCGACCAAGATTTCTGTTAGCCAAAAAAAATTTGATAAAATTACCACTTTCTTCTATACAAATTGTAGAAACAGGAGATTCCGTCCTAGTGACCGTGTTTTTTTTTTTGGGATTAATTTAATTAATAAATTTCACTAGAATAGTGGAAACTTTCTCTTCTTTTTCTTTCTTATCATTGTTATCATCGTTGTGATGAAGTAGCAAACTGGCAATTTCGGATTTAATACAAGTTGATATATTTAAATCCTACCAGATTTTCCCCCAAATTCAACCACCACCACTACTACCACTACAAAATTTTTATAGAAAGTTCTAAAACCAATCAAGCATAGAATGAAGAGGACTTTGTCGTTTTTGCTGTCCCCATTGTTGATTTGAAAAGGAAGAGACTTTTATTTATAAAATCGAACGGAACAGGTGGACGCTTTCTTTTCTTGTGGTAATAGAAATCGTTCAGTTTTCTTATGTCGTTTTTTTATTATTTATTTATTATTATTATTTATAGTTTATTGACAATACGTATTGTGTTCGATAATGTGTGGTTTTATGCGAATTATATGATATTTCACTATTGTTGATGGGGTCTGATTGTTATAAATACGAAATTTGTGGGAAACTGTTGGAAAATTGTATAACAAGCTATTTATTATGGTTTATATAGTTGTCCTATAATGACCCGATACAAAAAGCAATAATTTTTAGAGTTTCATGCCCAATTACTTCAAATCCAATATTGGACTTGTATTTGTAAGAGAAAATCTGCAGGAGACGCAGACTTTCCAGAAAAACATCTTTTGAATCAAATTCAACTTTCCGCTGTGTTAGTTAAGTCACAAATGGACGACTCTATTATTATGGGGACTGGCAGTTTTGGCCCTCTAGACTTGTTAAAATTTTCTCTAAGTTTTGTTGGTTCAAAATCAAGTACGACATAATGACACAAAGCCAAAAGCTTCCGTGTGTCTGCAAGTCCGACAGGAGAAGGTACAACCGGTACAGCCCGGGGTGTTCTGGGCTTTTGACGGCCCTATGTCTGTAAATATCAATTTTTGCAAACATCCTAGCCCTAAATGGAGAACACCTGAAAAAGACTATTGGATGGGATTCAAGCATTTTTCTTCGTATTGAATTTGTGCCGTTGTCAAGTCATCTTGGGACGACTATACTTTAGTAGATCCTAAAAAACGGCTGATATCGTCGAAATTCTGTGTGTTGAGAGGGGAATTTACGTGGAAGAAGAGCAACTGACTAACAATTTCCTGGATTATGTAAAAAAAAGAGTCCACACAAGATGTAAGTCAACATTTTATAAATAACTAGACCAAGAATTAATTGCGTTTCACATGACTTGTTATGATATAACCAAAAATCCACAAATTACGATTCGTTTCATTTTGTAAAATCCTCAAATATAATTAATAACAAAATCACAAAACCGTTAAATTACAATAGACAAAAAAAAAAAAATTTTTTGATGGTAGTAACCGGAAATGAAGCATTAATTTTTTCGGTTTTTCAACAAAAATAAACACGAAACAATCCTATGAATTGAAATTAATGATATTTTGTGCAACTCACGTTTCAGTAATCTTCCGGTGTGCTTCTAAACTGGCATATCCTAATCGTATTAAATCTATAGCTTTCTGATTTGGTGTACCAAATCTTCCAACTCGACTAGCTGGATGATTTTCATCCAAATATAATCCTAAACGATACAATATCGGTTCTTTGATTTCAATTAATTGTTGTAATGATTTGAAACCGTGCAATAATGCATCGGCCGTTTGTTTTTCCCAACTTTCACTCCTTTTCCTATCATCACTTTCATTAGTCTTCATCATATTCGTATCGATTTGGTGTTGATTATGTTGCAATTTTTGATGGTTTTCCTTAATTGTTGTTGTTGTTGTTGTTATTGAGGGTTGGTGTTGTAATGTCGTCGGAATGTTGTCATCGATTGTTGTTGTTGCATTGTCTATTGTTTCCCATTTAAAGTCATGTAATAAAGTTGTAAAATTTTTTGTCGTTGTCAGTAAAGTTGAAGTCATTAAAATTAGTAACGTCGTCCATAATTTAATTCTGCAAAAATACAAACACAATTAGCCACTAAAACAAGACATAATCACACACACACACATTTACCTCATTTTATTTTAACACAACAAAAAAGTATTCAAAATAACAATTCGTGTAACAAACATCGACAAGAACTAGTAACAGAATATCGGCTAGAGTTGGAAATGTCGTTGTTTGGATCTATGAAGATACAGTTAGATTGTTAATTCAAATCTACCTTGGAGCAATCTTTTTTTTTTGCAACACTCCGACGATAATGATTGGAATGATAGAATAATTAAATACACGAAACGGAAAAATGCGTGCCATCTTCTCAAACGTGTGTGTGCGCTCTCATCAACATTATAGTCATCCTATAGTGAACTAAGAGAAATGACCTCAAACAACAAAAAACGAATAAAATTATTAAGATCTGTACTTTATACAACAAGTGTAAGTTGTTTAGTTGCTTGACTAACTGGAAGATTTGTATTCAGTCATCATGGTATAACTATATTGCAAAGATAGCAGCAGTAAGAAGCAATTTTCTTGTTTTTCTATTTTAATTCAATTATCAAGGGAGATTAATGACTGACAGGCAGACTTTTATAGAATTAGAAAGTGGATATATCACAATGCAAGTCTTTAAGAACACTTAAATTGCCTCCTTTCTATCCATAATCGTGAGAAAAAATGACAGTTGGTAGTTGCACTCAAGATTTCCTACATTTTCGTTCAAATAAATAGAAAAAGAGTGTTAGACTACTGAGATTTGTTTCGCATATTTGAAATTCACAGACCGACCGAAAGCTACCAAAAAAAGAAACAACTTTAACCAGGTGAAGAAAAACTGCCAAAAGACTCAATAAATGAGGAAAGCGAAGCAATAACACGCTTACATTTCTGTAACACGCCTTCCTTTTTGCGATTTGTCTCTGAAGGTTCAGAATGGGAAATGATCTAGCTTTACCGAAAGTCTCTTCAAGGGAGAAGTTGTCCAACAACGGCCGCTCAATGTCCAAAAAAACAACTTGAAACTTAAAAAAAAAATTTGGATGTGGATTTTAAACGAGAATAGATCTGCATCAAGGCTAATCCGTTGTTTCTCCATGATCAAATGCTCATGTTGTCGAAAGAGGTCACTCTATCAAAAAGGCTACATCCTAAATTTATGTATAGAAGAATGGAAATTTGATAAGATTTATTCGAATGACAATAACTGGTTTCTGAGACACAAATTAAGTTACAATTCCGCAGCTTCAAGCTCAATTGAGTCAAAACTGAGCATTAGACCTGTGTTTTCAAAATTTTGAAGTAAGAATGTGGGTAGATCTAACGAAAGAAGAAAAAATGCATTTATGGAACAAGGCTAACGACTTATCTGAGACCAAACCAAATATACACCACCTGATTCGACGAGCTTACACTCTACCAAAAAACATATTGAAACCTACACAAAACTTGAAATTACAAAAATTAGTTGCTAAGACACAAATTAATGGAGGTCAAAACTTTATGCTCTGTTCGCAAATAAATCGTACGCTTATAATTATTTGGAAAATTAATAACAAATGACGGAAGAAATTCGAATTTGAATCTTCACTTTTCAAATCAACTTTCACTACAAAAACAGTATGAGAAGCCATCATCTTTCTAGAATTAGTGCAGATTTCATGAAATCCTTGAAATTCCAATAATATACTTCTAAATATCCATTTGGCACTCAAGAAAGTTCAAGGATATTATTACAAACTTTCCCTTGGACGAATTATCCCTCTTTCAAATATGTCAATTGTTGATTTAAGATCGGTTTCACCAAATCAAGGTCGCTATTCTCATTATTTATCCATAATTTTGCCATTATTATTGTTGTTGTTGTTATCATCATCAACATTGGTAAATGTTAAAAGAAAGTTGTTTTGACCCATACACACACACAAATCGATTTTATTATAGAGAAAGTGAGAGAGAGAACGAAAATTTATGAAAATTGTAAACGAAAAAAAAAAAACAAACGGAAGTAGGTTAACAGGACAGAATGGTTTTCTAATATAGAAAATTGATACTTACGTATGTTTGATTGGGGATTAGATCCTTTTGTTTTCTTTAGCAGCCTTTTCTTCTTGTTTCAATCGTGTTATAGCATGTACAGATCCAAATAAGACTTTTGCAGTCACTTGGATGCTCTTCTTATTGTTGTTGTTGTGATTTGTGTGATTATCGTTAACAATAGTGCCTACAGTGTAGGTGTTATTGTTTGCATCACGTAACGTATATGATTTGCAATTATCTGGCATTTTTTTCTTTTAAATTTTATCCCACCAAAACCAAAAACAATAATTTTCAATTATTAAGTCTTACTCTCTGTTATTAAAAGTACAATCTCTTCATATCCTGTTTGGAAAATTGGTGTGTAGTTGTGTTGTTTTGGCGGGATTTGTTAGAATTAAGTACACGACACTATCGACACACTGACTGAGTAAGCAACAATAACAACAACAAACACACTGTTGTGTAGTGTCTGCAATAATCGAGGTATAGGTCACCTGACTGGCTGCAACTGTTCAAAATCTCTTTGCTTTACTTTATCTATCTTTTTCTACTGATTCCACATATATATATATATATATGTATATTCATAATTTATTAATCAACAGTGTAGGTGAAAGGTCTAATTGTGGAGGTGGTGTTTGCATGTAGGACACACGATAATAGTCATTTAGATAAAAATTGTTCCAATTTCTACAATAATTAAAAATAAATAAAATGAAGGTAATGACAGTGACATTTTGTTTGTTTGTTTATTTCTCTTTTCGTTAATGTAGGCTTTGATTAATTACAATAATTGAAAAACAACTTGTTTGTGATTTTTGTTGAAAAACAATAATAATAACAATCCAAGATGTAGGATTTCGATTGGAACTGGGCTATCAGGTTAGCAGTGTTGGGTCAAACTAGTTGCCTCTCCCACCAATATAAACGTTTCTCTTCTCTTTTATATATATATATATTTATTTTTACCATTTAGTTGCTAACAACAGTAGAGAGATAAAGAGAATTTATTTATTCGAATGTAGATTAACCGTTTATTAAAGTACGTTTCCATTGACTTAATCGATAAAAAACAATAAAACAATTGATAGTTTATATAGTTTTACTTGGTTGTAAAGGAGGAGAAGAAACGCTAGGACCTTTTGCACTATTCACCCATTATGCCAATCTTGTTGCTTTTGGCTGTAATTCAAAAAGTGTTACTTTGAATGCTACACTAAATCTTCACTATATCAATTACTTGGTAATAACGCGCAGGGCAACATTTTTCGCTAATCGCTCGCTGATTTATTCTCTAACGAGTAAAATCATTGTGTGTCTAGCTCACCGAGCCACTAATCGACAGGCGTGGCAGGCAAGGTCCGGCGGGAGATAGTGGCTAGTGATGTCGCACTACCTCCCGATCGGCTGGAGCGAAAGATAAAGCGTAACGGGGGGCCGTGGTGAATAAAGTCGGCTGCCAAGGAGCGAAAAACAAATGTGGTACGCCGCCGACCCGGAAAGATGGGAACACTCAAGTGAATCAACTCTCAGAGTTTTTTCTGGACGTATTTACATTCCACAGACTTGGCAATTCTTATACGAACATAGGAAAAGATATCAACACCACCCTTAGGGGTTTCGCATAAGTTAGAATGAGGAAAATAGAGAATGAGTATTTTGGCTATCGACACCATCCACTCTTTGACATTTCTGTAAACCTCACATTCTCTTCCATACACAATAAACCTTACTTTGCTATCTTTCGTCGAACATCAACGGATAAATGTATCAGACAAAGATAGAAATAGATCGACATTCTCGATCAAAGATCGCCCATTTTCTATTTATCTCATGCTAACTTATAAGAAACCCATAAGAGTGGTTGAATGGTGCCGGTATTTCTTCTTATGTTCGAATTAGAGACGACTGTATGTAAAGTTGTACTAGTCCCCCTCTATCTCTATTTCTCTCGATAATGAAACCTTACGTGGTCGGCTGAATTATAATAGACGGACTATATAAGCGTTCGTATTAGATTGGTACGGCTGGCGCATCCACCATATTTGCAACAAAACAACTTTAATTCAACTTCAATTATTATGGACGTAGTCGGGCGCATCCACCATTTTTCGAAATATAACTTTTCGATTGTTAACTTGGAACAAATGGCTTTCAGGCCGTAAAAATGGCGATAAACAGCTGTTAAATCACAAATTATTGATTAATATCGCTGTTTTGCAAACAAAACGGAATCATAACGGTTGGGTATTTATTTAATGAGAAGAATCCTACAGGATTTCGGTGCACATGTATTAGCAAACCATCATTAGTCACTATGGACAGCTTTACGGTTCTTGCACGAGTTATCTTTTAGTAGTAGGTGTAGCAGAGTACGATTGTCAGCACTTTCTTGTACTGTAATCAGGATTTAAGCAATTAAACAGCAAATTAATTCGCTACTTGCTGAACTACTTGACTCACTACTCGCTGACAGGTTTATTTTCTAACGAGTAAACTCACTGTATGTCTTGCTGGTTAATTCACTATATTTGTCCATGTCATTTGTTGCCCACATTTCCACTAGGAATGAACTCGTGGCCAGTTAGCGCGAGTTTCTTCTTGACGTAGTTACCACTCTACGTGAACTTCTATTACGCTTAATTCAAGTCGAGTTGACAGATTCATAAAGGATTAGTATATTATTCAATTTTTCAAATATTCTCACTATCTCTCTTGCTCTTTCTCTATTTCTCTCGATAATGAAGTCGTACCTATAGTAAGATGAATTATAATAAATGAACTATAGATTTACACAACTGGCGCATCCACCATATTTATAATCAAACTACTTTAATCCAACTTCACATGGACGTAATCGGGCGCATCCACCATTTCTCAAATATACTCTCTGATTGTTAACTTGGACGTATAAATGGCGATAATCAGGTATTAGACAGAAATCATCATCTTTCTGCTATTTATTCGGACAGACTGTTTGGCAAACAAAACGGAATCATAACGGTTGGGTATTTATTTAATGAAAAGCATCCTACAGAGTTTCATATTTATTAAGAAATCATCATTAGGCACACTATAGGGCAGCTTTACGGTTTTTGCACAAGTTTATCTTTTAGTAGCAAGTGTAACAGCTTGATTTCTACCTTATAAACGTATACATTCTTCTACTGCAATCAGGATTTAAACAATTAAACAACAAATTTACTACAATTTCTCATTTGTTTATTATCTCAAGTATTACGACGTTTACATGTTTAATAAAATGACAAATGTTTAATTGATTTCTTTTTTAATCTTTTATTTTGTAAATCCTAATATTTTAAAACTGTTCTTCATTAATAATCCTTATATTATTACAAATAAATAAAAACAATCTACATTTCAATAGAAATAATCGACAAATTTCCATATTGGTGAATTCTTAATTATTATTATTATTATTATTGATAATAATAATAATAATAATATAGTGAAAAGTTTTGCAAATTGCATAAAGAGGCAGAGAAACCAGACAAGAAAACTCGCCAATCCGTTCCAATCATCTAAAAAATTGATCTAACAAGATAAGAATAGTGTTTTTCATTTCAAAAAATCCGCAAAAATCTCAACAACAAACTACATTTTTGATAATATGTTTATAGCTAATTATAACGAACTTTAATAAGTAAGTCTAAACTAAATTTATCGATTATAATTATTAACGATTAATTAGTTAAACCGAACATATTCCAACTTATCTTGTTTTTTCTAACAAAACACCTTCTGATATAATCAACCGTTAGTTGGAATCTATCTGTAATTATTATAATTTTTAATTTATCGATTATTTGTTTAAATTCTAAGTAATTCTACAATTGATTATATTGAATGATTAATTATCTTTTTTAATTTAATTTAATTTAATTTAATTTAATATTCGCTTAAGATTAGAAGACAAGCCATTTGTCATACGAGCACTAGAAGAAGCGTCAAGCATTTTATAATTTATCGCCTTAAAAGTTAAATAATGTTGAGTACATTTTTCGAAAAATTATAGTCACAATTGTTCAAGATTTTGTTGTGTGACAGTCATCTATCTCTCTTAATTTTAATTGAATTTTATTTTAATTTTAATTGTTGAAATGATTGAAAATGTTTGAATAAATCCAAACAATTTCAATCATATTTATGTTAATTTTAACTCGACTATATAGTCGTTAGTTTAAATTATCTCGTAGTTTAAAAACTGTCACATATAACTGGGAATTAAATTCAATTCCACCATAATCATATACACAGATGTTGAGTCGAGGTGTTTATTTCAGATTTTCGGTTTTGTTGTATGTGTGTGTATTGTTAGAAATATGATGGTAAAGTGGAAGTTGCTCGCACCTCGATTTGTATACGATTTGATTGTTGAATTGAGTTTATTTCCTGGAAGATTTTTGATTATTTTTGTTTTTTTTTTTCGCCCCCGAATAAAATTTGTCGATTATTTTGCTTGAAATTCTCTTTTTTAATATATTATTGACTAGAATCATTAGCTAAAAATTACAATTACACATACACAGATAATGGAATTTTGTTTTTTTTTTTAAACAAATTTTACAACAAAATCAGACTTTCTTTCTAAATTTTTTATCAATTTTCAAGCAGTTTCATTAAAAAATTTGATTGTTGTACATTAGAGTTTTGTTTTTTGGGATATTTCCATCAAATTCGGGGTGTTGCACATTCAAAAATAACAAATAATTACAAAAAAATGCGTAATTTATAAAAACTACATAACAATCATTAACAATTATTTTGATGGGTTGTTGTTGTTATGGGGAGAAAAGTTTAATTTTTATCCATTTAAAATTTATTTCAAATATAAAATTGTTGTTATATCATCTAAGAACACCAAACTGTTTAAATTAATTATAATAAATAATAATAATAATGGTAAAACTAATAAAAACAACTCAATAAATAGCTGCATGATATTCTACATAATAACACATTTGCCCTTTTCAGCCCATGGATTATTTTTTTTATCTGGTGCATGTATTAATGGATCATTTTTCTCATTTTCTTCAACATATTCTCGCATCCTGTAATCATACAAAAATATAAATTAAAATAAAATCATCGTCTTTTTGATCAAATATAAACTATATTGATCGTAATCTAAAAATAGTTGTGTGCATTCGAAATACCAACAAAAATATAACAGAGAAGTGTAGAGATTTGAAATGACACCCACCTATTGTGGAGGTTGTCTCGTTATTTTCCCATTACCGAATTTATTGGGAAAATTCTAGATTTATTATTGTTGGAAATTGTAGAAGAACGAAGACGATGTGAGTGCACTATTATGTAATCTATATCGACATTCTTATCGAATTAAGTATCCAACAATTCAGATAATCAATACAATTATACTACGACTATTCTAGTTTGATCGACTTGACTTCTAAACAATTAAAACTAAAAAATTGATAAAATCAAAGTAATTTTGAAATCTCAAAGATTGCATGAGACAAACGATGTGAAAACGTACGTCAACTCGACAGTCAACACGCTTCTTTGAAATTACAGGATCCAACCCTTGTTATGGAACAGTCGTCGTTATTAGTTTGATTTCAGCAGGTATTGCTGCCCGAAACGATAGAAACTCTCTTCTATTTGCTAGACTATATTGCAGTTGCGCTACCGGTTCCGTTTTTTTTTTTTTTTAATTATTAAAAATGCTGCATTTATGCTTGAAATAAAGCAGCATTTCTCGCCAAAGGCATACTTTCAACGCATGAAGAATTAAAGCCGCAAGTTGAATGACATATAATGAAAATGTACAACAAAAACCATAATATACTCCGCGGCGCATCCACCATTTTTCAACCAAGACTCGTTTACTCGTAGATTGTGGATATTTTTATTGATTCAAAGAGTTGAGTGGACTAAATTGAAATTGATACACTGTAGAACGTAAAACCTCTCCCGGCGCATCCACCATTTTTCAACCAAGACTCGTTTATGTGTAAATCGTTTGTTGATATTTGTATTGATTCAAAGAGTTGAGTGGACTAAATTGAAATAGACACACTGTAAATCGTAACATCATCTATTCTCCCGGCGCATCCACCATTTTCCAACCAAGACTCGTCTATGTGTAAATCATTAGTTGATATTTTTATTGATTCAAAGAGTCGAGTGGACGAAATCGAAATAGACGTACTGTAAACTGTAAATATAGACCTTTTTAGGTGATGACCGTTATATAAATTTTCTACATCTCAAAGCAATCCCTGTCAAGCAAATGTAATAAATATGTATCGTCCATCCCCAAAAAGAAATAAAAAAATCAATCTATTCACTCTACCCTTAATATGGAAATTTTGATAAAAGTTCAGAAAATCCTCTCTTTATCCATGAATGGATGAATTTGCATCAAATTTGAATCGTGCATATACATTTAGAAAATGAAAATTTTGTAAAAAACAACCACTTGCTTTATTCTTTATCAACAATAAATGCTATTTTCTATTAATTCACGTAACAAAAACAATTATTCAACAATTTTCGATGAAGATTGAGATCGAGACTTCTCTAGAATACTCCAAATAGTTTAAGTACGTTATATAATCTGTTGGATCGATCTATTTCTATTAGCTCTACATTCCCACTTGCATGTATAAATCTTAACAAAGGACATGCGAAAAAAGTAAAATTTTCCATCAATAGCACTTTTTTAGGATACGTTTTTTTTTTTTCACTTGTCCTGTAAACATACATTTATATCCTACGATATCACACAAGATAACGAGTATTCACATGTAGACATGGCAAATAACACTAAAAGCCGGGGTAAAGAAATTGTGTTTTTCATAAAATGAAAACTACGAAACAAACATCTATTTTCCTCTTTTTATTAGATTCAAAACAAATTTTATCGATTCTATATAGACTGTTTCATCGAATAGTGGAAAAACAAAATTGACAATAAGTATATTTTGATAGCAGCGATACCCTTGTAACTAGTCGGCTATGTGAGATACAGAAAAACGACTTGTTACACTTCTAAAAATTATACGAACGTGACCAACGACTATAGTCCCATTGATAAATAACCAGATTCAGTAAAATGACAGGATTGTGCTTACTAGAAGTCTTTCTGGATCAAAAATACACAAGCTGCGGTAACATGCCCGACTTTTGCTGATGTCCGTTTAGTCGGAGGAGGTTTCACATTAGCCAATAGAGTTCACACGTCTCGTTATATCTGACTATCTACGGCGCACGAGTTGATGATGTGGGCGTGTCTCCACGGTTGCCTTGTTCTCAACCTGTGTATACAGTGCTAGATGAAACAGTCTGTATTCTATTTTACTGAAAACCAATGACAGATTTATTAGAAAATCATAAGAATCGTTTTTACTCATGAACACATGAACTTTTTGCAGACGAATTCGAACATTTACAGTCTTATCAGTGATTTAATGATGTTGAAATAAAAAAATGGCCTTAAGTTCTTTAATTACCATCGGTAATCTTCTTATATTAATAAAACCACTGTATATGATTGATATTGATATAAAGACGACTGTTTAGGAATTTAACATGAAAGATCAAATAATAATCTCTAGAGAAACAGAGAGAGATAGAGAGAGAGAGAAAGAAGGAGATCTCATATAGAATGGAATAATTAAAATTAATAGAAGGAAATGTTGTCACCATTAAACTAACCACAATTTCAAATTCTAATCTTTGTCAAGTTTATAAATAATTCATAATTTAACAGGAATCTCAAGTTAATACCACAAACTTCTGATAAGAATTATGTGTGCCATTATGTATGTAAATATGTGAGCGTGTGTATTATTAAATTGAAAATTAATTATTAAAAAGATCACAATTGACTCAATTATATTCTAGTAAAATATGTCAACTTTTGGCAACTTTCACGGAGAACTTTCTTCAACTATTCAAATATTAATAATAATCTCCCATATCGCTTGTAAAGAAGTAACATTTCTCGTTGACAACAAAAATCTGCTGTTCTACGTTCGAATAATTCATCAAAAAATTTTTACAACTTTGTGTGTATTTTCTTTCTCATTTAACAACCGTCATCTGGGAATAATAGTAAAGTTTCTTATCTATCTTATCTTATATATCTATATATATAGATCTGTTCTGTTCTTAATGTTACTTAAATTTGTGTTTTCAAATCACGTCTCTTCCACTCGCAATAAAAAAACAGAAGAAAAGTTTGTGGATGATACGATGGCATAGATCCAAACTGACATGGAGCCAAGTAAGAGTTCTAAACCAACCAACCAACCAACCAACCAACTCAACCGTATACACTAATTTAATTTTTAACACATTCCTACAAACACCTTTTGGCATTAATAATGCCAATGATTTGCAACTGAGTAATTTACGAACCAAACGTGTCTAATTAATATTGCAGCAATGACAATCTTGTTAATCGATTACCATGCCTTTAAAACTACATAAAATCAAGCTGGCTACGCTGTGACAGATGGAGTATAATTTATAGTTGATCTACTCCGGTTTGCTCGCCTTTACCTTACAGCATTAATAACAATTGCAAATCGAGTCGAGTTGAAATACACCTGATCTTCTCAAATTTGTCTCTGTTCTGTTGAAATAACAACAAAGAAGAGCTTTTTTTTTCAATTCTACAGCCAATTGACGCTAGAGACTTTGAAGAGTCTTTTTGTGTTCAATTAACAGTGAAAATTGTGTAGAAATCGTAAAAAACATTGAACGACAGTTTTTCAAATCGCTTGATGTCAAAATATAAAAAAGCGGCTTTATAGTTGAACAAAATCGTTACAAAAAAGCAAAATTAGGGCCTATACACAGGTGTTGATCATGCGAAACTAAAACGTGATACAGTCGCAGCCTGTACAGCTTTACAGACGTCCATAAATTGACATACACGCAGATACTTGTACAAAAAGGAAACGCGCTGCAATCGCTAGATTTTTCGTCAGGGACTCCTCAATACAAGAGTAGTAATAGGCTGGATTTGGTACTGTTTTTAAGAAGACAGTAGGTTGTGCTCGCGTGATTTTGTATCGCGTTCCACGCTCATTTCTATCGGTACAAACGCTAACAATCTGCTGTAACAACATTTTAACGCACTGTAAATGCGCGTGAAAAAGACGTCGTCTGTACAAAGCCTTACAGTTCTCCTACACAATCTGTATACAATTAAAAATCAACTAGAATGGCAACGAATATTGTTAATATTTAAATTATTCAACAAAACTTTCACGTTCATTTATCAGTTTCAGTGATTGATTGTTGGATGTTTTATCAAAACAATATTCCAACTTTGACTCACCCTAAAATTGATAAAGTTTCAGTTTTGAATACAAAATCGCATCTATTATTGAATGTTGAAGTTTTAGTTATATAGAGAGAAGATTCTATTGTTTTGTAAATCAAATAATAAGATAAAACTTTCAATATTGATTGATATATTTAAACTGTATTTTGTACTTATGTACCTATAAAATAGTTTAGTTTGCAAGTATTTCTCATTTCCTGTATTATAAACGGATATCCGGATAGATCAAATTGATTGATAGACGCTGTATTTTATTAAAAAAAAAAACAACAAAAAAATCGAAATTAATTTCTACAATAATTATAATCAAAATTGCTATATTTTGTAATAAATTCTTTATAATTAAAACAATTAAATTCTAATTACGTTACTTCATTAATAATTAATTATAATGAAACGACTACTTGATTGTATATTCAATATGTAGAATTACCTACACTTATTTGAGTGTTTTGTACAAATAGAAATATTTCCGGTGGAAAGCATTGTTAACACTACGAACACAAATCGAACGAGTATTCGTAATATTTGAACAATACAGAGACCTATGTAGCCTATTTTGATGTTAAACATCTCAGTGAATCTAATCGAATTTGAAAATCAGATAGGAATTGAATTTATTTTCAAATAAACAAATCGCAAACTCTTCAAGTGAAACAGGCGATATTTTACAGACATTTGAACATAGAAATCGAATTGTGTTATTTTCTGCTTTTTTTTTCATCGAAATCATCTTAAAGTATGTCTACAGTTATCTTGCAGTTCATTTCATCCGATTGATTGTTCATTTTATAATCGTTCACAGTGTCTGCAGATGGAACAAGTAAGATTTTGTGAAATTGTATAATGACGCATAAAGAGTATTTGATTAGAAAAGAAAGGAACAAAGAGAAAAACTAATTAGAACAAATAAAACGACAATTTTAAAAATTATACAGCTGCAGATTTGAGCATCGAAACGACCTACGTAGCTCATTTGTAAATCTATGTAAAACTTAATGCAAAATTGTGTTACTTTTTGCTCTTTTGTAGAATCGAAGACACACTGTAATATTTGTATAACGACGTCTAAGTAAGATTTGAGCGCAACAAGAAGCATTGTAGCTCAATCCGTGTAAAACAGCTGATAAAAACAACTTTAGTCAAATTTTAATTAAGACTGTTATAGGGTTAATTTCACTAAATTAGATTAAACGTACCTGAAAAAAAAAGGTAAATGATGTCAATTTCGCACAAAAACGCTATAGAAGTTTCCAGCAATATTGCTTGATGTACGTTTATTTCAGGTAATAGGCCAAATTACAGTCAATTCGTGGCAAATATTTGTCCAAATCTGTTGTTGATAGTTCGACAACGCGAAAAATTATTATCAAGCCTTAGAAACAATGAGATAATTGTCCAAACAACAGACTAATTAGCTAGCAAACAATGCAGCATTTAACAAACACTAACAACTCGGCGAACCACGAAACTGGTCCATGGCTCGTTATAGCTCGGCATTTTACTTAACTTAACTAAAGCTCAGGCGTCGCTGAAATAAAACGGCCCGTAATATGGCGAGCGGACCTTCAAGAGCCATTAAGGATCGCACACACCGGCGCGGGAGCGGTAGTGAGAACGTTTCGCGAACGCAACGCTTCCCGCTTAACCCCACACACCGAAGACGGGAATCGTTGGGTAAAAATTCGTGTTCTTCTTAAGGTAACTTATACGTGTAGTAGTTTTCTGTTATTATTAGTAACGATATTATTAGATCCGGCTGTAGGACGCGAGAAGAACCGTGCTGACTGCGTTCTAAAATAAAAACGCTATGTTTGCGGACTTAAGCGACGGTTTCCTAAGAAAGCGGTGCTGCTATCTAGCGGCCGTAATATCACTTGAAGCGGCGGACGTAATAAAGCGTCCGTTACCGTCGCGGTATACCGCATCAGTGTGAATACGGTGATATCTCGTAACGTCTCTTAGTCCCGCCAACTTACCGATAACGCTCCCGCTCTCGCAGTTCCGGTGTGTGAGATCCTTTATGATCCGCTCCTGTGTTCCGTGAAGTTCTACCGATACGGTGTGTCCCGGCGTGCTACGGACCGTGTACCTGGACCTTTATATTTATGAATTAGCTACAGGGGTCTTTATGCCGCGCAAAATTGCTTAAATCTCACCGTTTTCTTTCGCAAATAACATGAGATTCGGGTAGATAAGGATCGTTAATGTACGTGTGCTGATTATTAACACTCTGTTCGTTGACTGAATTTCAAACTTTCTCAAAGGATAAGTGCCAAGTTAATTAGTAACTTTTGTTTTATTTTGTGATTATACAAAATTAAGCCGCTACATCGATATTTATAGAACGTATAGAAAATTTTGATGAGAAATAAAAATTAACAGAAATCCGCCAAATAAAAGAGCAATTATGCCGATAATTGACTCTGTGTGTAAGTTTGTAATTTTAATTGTGAGTTTATTTAAATACGACCTGCTATGTTAATCAACTTGACTAATCAAGAATAATAAAAGTTGAAGAAAATTTGCAGTTAATTAACAAGTTTCAACTGTTATAAAACTAGAACAACAACAACAACAACAACACTGACTTTATTAAATTGATTTCAATCAATTAACTACCAAGCAACATATACCAGTTTTTTTCAGATACTTTCTTTTATTATAAACAAACAAACAAACAAAAAAAAAGGTTAAATTATTTAAATGTTTATAAAAAGATTAAACACGACTTGAGGCCAATTATCGTTTTTCCTTATTTTTTAAACAAAAAACTTTCACCAAAAACTGGAATTTTTCGGGAAATTTTCGATGAATTACCAAACTGAATCACATTGCAATTCTGTGTGTGTGTACCTAGCAAATCGTATTTTTTCAGAACTGTTAGTATATTGGATTTGTTGGGAACGAGCGTCGCGACGCTCAATACATACACACACAATACAACACATTAATAGTAAACTACACTATGATATAGGCAGACACCGGTAACGTCGGTGTTAACATTGTACGTTTTACTAACAATTTATTTTCCAATAATTATTAATTTTTTGTTTTGTTTTAAAGGTAATTATTTGATTTTTGAAATTTGTTATAAACATTATTATTATTATTATTGAAAAATTTACTTACGCAGCTATAGATTTGGATAATGGCCAGCGTTCCATTGATGCTTGATATTTCATATTTTCTATTTGTTTTTTTAAAGCGTCCTTGTCCATGGTTGCTAATGTACTGGCGTCCATCGGGTGCGGTTGTTATAGTGGTGGCGCCGTTCACAATTCACGCAAGCGTCGTATTCAATCTCGTTCAATACAATAATAGATGGCACTATTTATCACACAAGTTGATAGATACTTTTCGAAAATTCCTCGTTTTGTTTTGTTTATTTGCCAAAATGTGTTTTTTTTTTTATAAATACTGAAAAAAAAAAATCACAAATTGAACACATGCCTAAATTGATCAGTTGATAAGAATTATTAAAAATTAGTGGTTTATATAGCAATAGGGTGAATTTTTGAAGCTGGTGAGCAGATGTTCCAACTACCCCTAAGAGGGATGCAATTAGGGTAGCCCTCCACAAAAAAAAAAGTTGCTAAAGTATCTGCTGTTGTTACATATTCACATAATCATTTGAATAGCCACAATATGGAATATTTGTTTCGATACAACGGACTCAAAGATCGCAGAAAGGTCACAACGATTTTTTGAAGCTTAAACATCAATTACCAGTTTACCAGTTTGTTAGTTACTCGTCACTCAGTCATTCGACAACTGGGCAACTCAACTCGCTACTCGCTAGCTAGTTGAATTACTCGCCCAATGTAATTAATCCTTCAATTAGTACTCTATAGAGATCTATCCACAAAAACAAACAATAAGGGCGATTGAATTTGATAGACCACTCTATATATATATACAAAGATTCGATTTATGCATCTTTACTGTTTGTGAAAGACGATAAAAGCTGTTTCTCACACTTATAAAGTAACACCCGAAGGATATATTTGATCTGTTGAAATTGTTTCCTTTGTGATCCGATATAATCTTACATATTGAAATCTTCTTACATCGAAGTTAATCTGCACGTTTTGTCAACTGTATTTTAAAAATTATTAAATATCTCTTTGTGACCGATATACTCAAACTATCTTAACATGGTCGACTTGTCTTTAAGGTAACAACAATAATTGTAACTCAAAATACCAATAGGGAAGAATAATAATATCTGTAAAACTGTATGCCACTGAAATGCTTCTTTAAATTGTTGTTATCACTTCTGCTATCATAAAGTTAAGTAGACCAAATCAAAGTAGACCCACTATAGGATTGTGGAATACTAATAAAATCTATATTAATTCGGTATTGTTAAAGTATACGATTACTGCTCACTATTCATAACTTAATACGCTACCACGAATGCTAGACTTTAAGCACTTGTAAAGGTACTCGTACAAACAGTTTGTGAATGCTTACAAGTTTTACAAGTTTACCTGAACATGGAAAAGTTGCTAATGTATCCATATCCAAAGACAAGCATTTTTAGTGTGCTGCAAGCATAACCGCTTCAATTTCAACGCATTCTTATTTGTTTGAATTATAAAGGGTCGATTACATTGAGCGACTTTGGTCGCTAGACGCTGGCAATAGAGGTGGGGCGCGCATGCGTATATTGCAAGTCCCCTAATAATGTCGATTATACTCAGCGACTTAAATTTCCAAGTCGCTACCAAATGCAAATCATCTAGAAACCATACCAACATAGGGACTAAAGTCGCTACACACAGCGAAATTGGTCGCAGCGTCTAGCGACTAAATGTAATCGACCCTTAAGATTGTAAACGAAATAAGTACGTGTCTAATTGTAAGGTCCAAACAGAGATACGTTTAAACTAATAAATCCACCCTTATTTTTGTTTGTACCTGTAAGAAAGACCCATTTATGTCGCTAGCAAACGAACAATTCTAGATACGGTCCTCTTTAGCCCTTTTGTTGAGTCGGCCCAAAATATAGAAATTCAAACACTAGCACTAAGCGTTATTTTTTTTAAAAATACAACCAGAAATACAGTAAAACTCAGCGTGTAATCTAAACTTTCACTACATTTATTTCATTTAAAATAATAATAATAATAATAATAATGCTTACCTCAATAGACGTTGATTGGAAAGGTGCAGCACTCTTGCAATAATTGCCAACAATCAACTAACCTTTGAACTGTCCTCAACGGTGTCTGGTATACAAACAACAACACTAGTGGAAACTCCAAGACGATTAAAAAAATAATAATAAATAAATGAAATTATAGGTGTTCCCTAGGTCGACAGGTATCTATTTAATACAGACAAGGGAAATAATAGGAAAATAATATTGATAACACAGATAAGAAACTCGAAAGCGTAAAATTATATTTATGATAAGACCTCGTATATATATAACATTTTTTTTCAAAAAATCACTTAATAATAAAGAATATGGACGGTGTTATCTTTTTGATAAGATCTTGTGTAAATATGAGTGTTAATTTTAGCTTGATATTGTTGGTATATAAATCAAAATTTATTTCTTTAATAAATACTGGAACAGGGAAGCCTATTTTTATAATTTTGTATGGAAAACATAGAAATGTTACTTTTATGGCTTTCAAAATTAGATTGAATGGAATTTTTTCCACTTCAAACCGCTAAATTGCTTTTTTTGAAGAAAATTTCTATACCACGTTTACATTTATATGAAAACTAATAGCAGTAACGGCCACTCAACTAAGAATGAATAAAGTGTAGATTTTTGTTAATAATCAACTGAACAAAAGGTGCAAATTAATTAAAAACTACATTATTTAATGTGAATTTCAGACTTTTTCAGATTTAATTAATCAAATCATAATACGATGAAGAATAATCCATGACCTAATTTACTTAATCAAACAATAGAATTAACAAGTTTCTTTTTTATTTTCGTGCATTTCTTCTTATTCAATTCAACTGCATGCAAATTAGGGTGTAATAAGGTAGACTAGCTAAAGTAAAATTGTTATAATTCAAATTTACATTAATTATATGACTTGTTTATTGATTAAAATAACGAAACTGGTAAGGTATTGCTTAATGTAAAGGGTAAATATAAGTAAAAAAAAAGCTAAACGTGAACAATTAACCTATATTTTCTAAAATTGAATCTTAATCGAATCTAATATTGGAGAAGTGTATCGTTTTAAGGCCGGCTTCACACTAGTCGACGCAAGTCAGGTCAAGTCACTACTATTTCGCATGTTGCCCGCCTTAAAGCTGTTGCTTTACCATAATTGCATAGAGGAGCCTATTTGTAGATAAGAATCGATAGACTCTAGCAATTGAAGTGGGGCGCGCATGCGCATATTGTAAGTCGTCTAATGACGTCGATTACACGTAGCAACTAAAATTTCCAAATCGCTAACAGAGTTGCTACCAAGTATCC